>BMAW01004744.1:0-34424 GCA_019974015.1 Nephila pilipes | reverse complement strand
ATATATATATATATATATATATGTGTGTGTGTGTGTGTGTGTGTGTGTGTAATAATTTAACTTTAACTCACATTAATTTCTCATAATAATAATTTAATTTCCTAATTTTTCCCGTTATCTCAATTAAAAGAAAAGAATACATTCTTATTTCCTGATACCATTCCATTTTAACTTAATTTATGCAATTATTCGTTCTTAACATCTACGATATCCGCTGTTCCCACGGCATCAGACCTGTAAGGATTATCCCTACCAGATTTTCTGTTGACACCTAAAATTCCTCGAATTCTCTTCATTCATCATACGTGATTCAGTTAAAAAAACCCTACTATAAAACAACAAACAAGAGAAAATTCTGTCTCTTCTGACCTCTTCTGACTGTCTGACTGTCGTCCTGTTTATCCAATGGCGGAGTTGTATTTCCCGACGAGTGGAAATGCTTTCTTTCTCTCTCCGCTATAATGAAATAAATAATTAAACTTGAAATTATATATATATATATATATATATATATATATATATATATATATATATATATATATATATATTATATATATATATATATATATATATATATATATATATATATGTGTGTGTGTCAGTTTGAATGTTAAATTGGTCAAGAGAATTATCAAGTGTAGTTACATTTCATTCAGTTCTGCATACCAACTAAGAAGTACAACAGTTTCAGTTACTACTCTCAAGCCATTTTACGTGATGTTTTATTTTCAATTGAATTGTAAGCGCAAATAAAAAAATTATAGGTTTTCAAGCCATTTAATTGGAAAACATCATAATCTTTTTTTACAGCTATTTAATAATAATTTTTACTGTACTTCAGTTACGACAACAAAATTACATTAGCCTTTGTATTTTTTAAAGTTATTAAATTAACGTTATCAAGCATTTCTTTGTAAGTATTACACAAAATCTTAAATTTGCTTACAACAATAAGCAATTTTTCTCTATTGAAAACTACATATAAATACAAGAATAATCAAGAAATACCTCTGAAACAATTTGTGTTAAAAAATTGTCGTCAAATGAATTATTTTAGAAACAATAATAAAATAAAAAAGGCAGGAATATAAATTTTAATTTTCTGTTAAATTTCTTATTTCATCATCACATATCTTAGAATGAAATCAAAATAATTAACAAGAAAAAGTGAAAAGAGTAATCATAATAAGAATAAACAATATGAAATTTTAAATTATATTTCAGGTCTTACATATGTATCGATATTTTAATTCTCTTTTTACGCGACGAGTTTCAGCGATACATGAATTTAAGTATTGATCATTTTAATATATGATGAAAATATTGTTCTCTCAAATACATAATTGTAGAGAAAAGTTAAAATACATACACACACAGATTAACTATATATATATATATATATATATATATATATGTGTGTGTGTGTGTGTGTGTGTTAGAATGCGTGTGTATGTATTACAAATGGAAAGCTAACTCTAATTAAAAGTATGCGTAAGAGTGTCAAGATTATTTTGTATTATCCTTGAATTAAGAACGAAATCTATAAAAATGTATTGTCTTGTAAAAAGAATCAGAATACATTTTCTTATAGTTTATATAAAAATTTTATATCAGATATTTCCCAATGTATATTATTCATGGGTATGTAACATAATACGTGAACGCGAATTCAACTCAATTTGAAAATCTTAGGAAAGAAACAAGTAAAACACTAAAAGGAAAACTATTCATCAATACATTATTATACGATATTTTCCACCCAATAATTTGACTTTTTTTACATACAAATGCCTTTCATTTTCAAAACCTCTTAATTCATTTAATGTGGAAATAAAAGAAAATACTACATGAACAAGAATGTGCTGCTGGATCAAATCTCTTCAGCATTCTTAAAGAATGCTTGTATATGAAGTAAAGATGCAATCATAGGATGAAATTTTTCACTCAAAAGAATCTTTTCATTTTTACCCTCAAAGTTCTATATTATTCATAACCACTCTATGTATTGTAAAGTATTAATACCCTTTCAAAATTTGAAATTTCTTTCCTTTTTCAAATTTCCTTATTTTCTTTCTGTTATTTCTAAAAAAATCATTTGGATGAATAATGAAAATTATGAATTAATTTCATTTGTTTCATTTGTATATATATATATATATATAATATTTATTTGTAAGCAAAATCATATAGAATACAGGTTATTAACTCTAAAATCTTTTGAAAAATTTATTCAGAACAAATTACAAATATTATCAAACAATAAAATCATAGTAAAGTAAGAGAAAATAAACAAGAACAAAAAACTTTTGACTTTGAAACAAGACATTTGAATTGAATAATATGAGATTACATGAGTATACCGATGCAATCATCACACTTCAGTGAATTACATTATAAAATGATAGTATAAATTCAAAAATTAAGCAAAAATACAATAACAAAACAAAAATTCATCTAAAGTATTTACATATATAATATAATGTATACATATATACACCACACACACACACACACACATATATATATATATATATATATATATATATATTGTATTTTTTGCATATCATAAGCAAATCATAGCAATTATTTTGAGCTGTAACTGTTTGTATTAAATATTTTAACAATTATTTCTATCAATAACATAGTAAATAAATAAAGCATTTTAAAAACAAGCAAAAATAATGAAAATTTACAATTTACTTCTTAAACTGTGTTTGATATAAAAATTTAAACCCTAAATGTACATCATCTTTAGTTATTCGAATACGTCATTTACAGTATTGTTGTATGAGCAGTATAACATAATAAATGCAAACAAATAATTCATTTTCGTAAAAATAAAGTTTTGCATACTTAACAATTTTCTTAGTGTTACTCCATCTCAATAACATCAATTCACGTAATTCATGTATTTACAAAGATTTATTAAGTTAAGTATTTAATGAATTTGCAGTGTACTTTATTTAAATAGATCTGCAGGAAATATGGTTATTAACGTGATAAGTTTTCAAAATTCTCTTTGTATAATCCAGAAATACCCTTACAGATAAATATAATTCCACTAATGTTTTTTCTCCTAAATTCTTAGGCAGTAGAAATGCTACAGATATACTTTGTACTGTTCCTTTGCACCATTATCAATATCTGTTGTTTAAAACGATCATTATTTAATATTCTTTAAACTAATTTCAAAAGTTGAGCGGTAACAAATTTTCTAAACATAAAATATAAATTAAATATAATTTATATTTTATGTAAATTATATTTAATTTTTATAATAAAAAATAAATATAATTTATTTTTCATTATAATTATTCTTTAAATTTCTTTAATATTAGTAACGTCATATGTTTACCTTTAATTAATCTCAAGGGTCCTTTGTATTTATCTACTCCTTGAAATCCTCTTTATGATCTTTGTATTTTTTATTTATTTCGAAACATTATTTTTTCATTATTTTTACAGCTTTCTTAATCATCTCTGTGGTCGATAGAGGGTCAAACATTACTACATTAGGAGTTGTGTTACATCATTTTCCCAGTTAATCTTTATTCTGTTTTACACATATTTATGCCTATCTGTTAATCAAAATAAAAAAAAAGAATATTTAAAAATATTTTTGGGGCGTTGCGAAGTCATTCAAAGGAAATCAAAGTAATAATAAAATAAATCGAAATAATATAAAACAAGTATTACAATAAGAAAAGTATGAATTATTTTCATGTCTTTTTTTGTATTCCAACACCTGTTCCCCATATTTTACTAAAAAATGCATGTGACATCAAATCTCAGGATCATACATAGTTACTTTACTATTGTTTTAAATATATTTCTGAATAATTCTAAAATGTTTGCAACATCTGGAAATAAAATGGTTTTCAACTTTTTAGGATAAATTTATTGGCTTAATATTATAAATCGAAAGGCGAAAATATACTAATAATTTTAATACTGAAAATATTAACAAATTTACCAATATTTTTATAAAAAAAGTACCAAAATTAAATGAATTAATATTTCTCAACTGATTCAATGTTTTAACTTAACATCCTATACATTTTCTATGAAAAAACCCGGTGAATAATTTATGAACTAGCATTTTGAAGAAAAAAAATGAAAACTGCATGCATGTACTACGTTTCATTATTACTAGAGATGAATATTTTTATGGAATTAAAATATCTGTGTTTGTTTCTTTAAAACACTTTACAATACATACTGTATCTTACAGAAATTTTTTAAATTAGTGTTAATATCATATTATTTAATAAAACATTTAAAGTAATATAAATTTATGTAATTTACATGTTTGTGGATTTAAAAAAAAAAGAGTACAAAAATTGCTATTTTAGGCAAAGTAATCTAATATTACGAAATAAAATATTAAGGAGGAAGAATCACAAATTGCCCTATGTATGGATATTCGTGGTGATTATAATATAAAAATTGTGCATATGATTCTCATTTGTATATAATATCATTTACTTTTATATGTCCGAAATCTCTCTGTTCCACATTTTTAAAACAAACATTTGAAAACAGAATTATTCAAGGTTTATATAAATGCTGATAGATTTAACGTATGCTTCAACATCAATGATTCTTTAAAATTTTCCTGAAGTTATAAAGTAAAATTTTTAGTTTCTTTTAGTTTGATGTTTGAAATTATAAATTGAAAAAGTACAATTTATCACATTCATGAATTATTGATAAATATTAAGATTGGTAATAAATTAAATTTCAGGCATATATCACACATTTCAAAAGTATATTACTATATGGTATTAAATTTTTGTTCAGTGGTATAACTATATACTGAAATGACTTTTAATGCATGATTTTTATTCATTAATTTATTATTTTAATATAATTCTTTAATTATAAAAATTCCCAGTATTTTACTTTTAAAATAAGAATTTAGGAATTATTAAAGTAATAAAAGAAACTTAATTTAAAATAACTAATGCGTGGAGTATACTATATGTATCAAGAAAAAAATATCACTTGAGATAGAATTGCCGATTATATTTGTAACAAAATAAAATACATTGTCGTCTTTTGAAGTTTAAGATGAAATATGTTATATTTTACAGCAAATTTAAACAAAAAATGAAATAGATTTTTTTTTAAATCCAAGCAACTTTTTTCTTTTTATTTTGTAAAAATAGGTTTGAAACGTAAAAAGTAATCTTTTTTTTTTAATTCTGAATAATTGTTGCTACAATGTTTGCTACTTCATAACAAAAATGTTCTTCTTCAGAAAAAACGATTTTTGAGTCCTTTTAATTTAAAATTGATTCGAATATACTCTTTCATAACTTTCAACTTCCTTATCGGATGCAAGCTATAATATTTAACTTTATTAAGAGTAAGATTAAAGTACATAAAACAGAGAGACTGAATTTCCTTTTAATCTCACTATAAACCAAAGCTTGTTATATTTATTGCTATTCTAGGGTATTTAAAATGATTCGAAAAAATTCTTGGAATTACCAAAGAACCTATAAAAAGTAGAGAAGTAATTTTTAATCAAAATAAAAATGCCAGTTACATTCACATGAGATTTTCTTTATCGATCTTAAAGATACACATCCAACTCTGATGTTATTCTTTCTGAAGTTATATATAAAATGCTGAAACTCGAAAAAAGTAATGATTAAGGATAATAATTAAGAATTTTCGACTCTATTGAACAAACAGGAGAGAGAGTCAGTATTCTTTTTCTTAATTTAATACTATGCTGACAATAATGAACAGGTGCATTACATAGATTTATTTGCATATCGATTTCAGAGATAATTTTGAACATACAATTTTACGTACGTTAATTATTTATGGTAATTCATATAGAACTTTTATTAATTTATTTTTTTATAAAAGGTCTTGCATTTAAGAAAAAAAAATTCTATGCTTCAGGTCATTGCTAATAAAGAACAGGATGTCTGTGAGTACAGAGTTAATTAGAATAATTATACTGTTGTCTCAATGGATCCATGCAAAGATAACCTTACTATGCTAATTCCTTTGAAACAGAATCTTCCTGAGTAAACTTATCGATAATTGAGTATCTGTGTTTATCTCAGTCTGAACTATGGCTTAAGGGAAATTAATAGAATGCTTAAAGATCTTATATCTAAGCATTAAATAAGATTATACTAATTACGTAGTGCTTATAATTCAACTCTAAAAATAAATATAAATAGGAAGATAAATATTGACCTCTAAAACTGCAGATAAGAAATATTAACTTAATCAAATCTTTTTACAAATTAAATGCTTATTATTTACAGCACCTTTAAAATAAAGCGACATCCTGTGACTTTTCGTTTTACAAATTTGTAGGATAAATTTTTATTTCTAATGGCATATTATAAGCAGTTACAGCAAAAAAAGAAAGAAAAAAACAATTAAAATGTGTAGGATAAATTGAATGGTGGAAACGTTTCATTTTCAAATGTATATTCAGATTCTTATGGCAATGTCAGGTTATTCATTTAAACTTTTTCAAAAAATAGTTTAAAAATTATATCTCAAAGTTCTTTAATAAAACCTATGATCAACTCTCTTAAATTATTTTTTCTAATTAAATTGTTTAAGTATTTATTTAGTATTAAGTACACGAATATTTTTAGTTTTTTTTTTTTACTTCCTGACTTTGTAAAATTTTATTTCAATTTAAAATTAGTTCAATATATAAATTATTTTAAAAAAGTTATTTACAAGAAAATAACATTGAATTAAAAAATATTCACTCCCTTTAGCAGTTAATGTTGGGAATTCATTAATTACGAGTATGTCATGAGTTGTTTAATTATTAATTGGAGTTATTATATAAATTTTAAAAAAAATATCAAACGAGGTGAAATTTCTATCTAATATTTACTGTGATTTTACAATTGTTGTCACTGATTTAGTAAGAAATGTTTCCATTTTTATTATCGACCTTATAAAGTTTAGTAGTTAAAATATTTATTTTACAACATGCATCCGGACCCGTTTTTAACATAAATAAATTTATTAAAAGAATCATATATATCTAATAAACTTTGTAACTATTAACTTTACTTTTCAAATATAGGAAAGAATCTGTAAAATATAACAGAGGAATCAAAAATAGTTGTATGATCTTTTGAAGTCTTATATTTGTAGATTTCAGCTTTTATACTTTCTTCTTGATTCGCAAAATTATTTTTTGGTTAACTCTAAAAATAAAGTAATAAACTCATTTGTATAACATCAGATTAAATAACATGCATATTATATTTCTTTTATTTTCAGCACTTATTTTGATGTAAAATTCCTACTATTTTATAAAATTCATGGAGATATTAATTAAACCTTTGTTGATTAATTAATCTACGAAGTCTCTTTTATGTTATCAAATTTACTTCCTTTTTTTTCTTCACTTAAAAGTTACTCAAATTTCTATTTGGGAGATATTTATATCCAGTTTTCATAACTGCTCTCGTGTATTAGTTTCAAGTTATTCCAGTTGAGAAAAAAAATCGAAGAACCGACTTTTAACTTTCTGCTAACAAAAACAGCTATACATAATTACTACTGGATGTGTTGAGATTGGCGATACATTTTCTTACATAATGCAACAGCCATACAATGACGTGGACCATTCACAATAAGGCTAATTTCTTTGACATCGTTGATCCACTCTCCCGAAATTTAATTGTAAGTATTTGAAGTGAAAGGGTTTCAATGGCTTAACTAAAATAAATGGAAAGCATTGCAAGCTGTCTGCAAATTATTTAATAATCAGAAAACGTAATAATTGTATGAATTTCTTTCCTTACTTCAATTAACTGTTCAATTTTATTCTTCGAAACTTATTTTTTGAAATCTTTTGCATGTTGGAATATATATTGATATAATGTTTTAAAAATTTCTGTGCCATTTGAGAGTGAAATAGTCAGATATGTATGGAATTATTTATATTATTACGTTAAAAGCAAAAAAAATATTATTTCAAATTATTTTCAATGAATTATTCATAAGATGTTATTCTCTTGTAGGATTTTTTACCCTTTAATTTAATACTTTGCAAATGATTGAAACATTTTTTTTTTGTTTTACAACAAAAAATCAAAAATTAATATAGTTTTAGAAATCTTTTTTTTTTTTTTTTTGGTTTTTGCTAACTCTACACGTTACGTAAGACAAAAAGTTAATATAATTACGTGTTATCATTAACATTTATTCCATTTCGGAAAAATAAGTCGTTGCTAAAGAATAGCTATATATCTCTCTTAAAACTACACTTGTTACAATCAGTAGCGATAAAGGTTTGCATTTAGATATTCAGTTTTATCGAGAAAAAATTTTTTTTTTTTAAAAATAACTTTTTAATCAAGCAAAATGGCACAAAATACAAAGAAAAAAAAAACAAAAAAGTAATTTGGAAAAAACTACTACAAAATGTCTTAAAAATGCAGTTCCTAATTAAAGAAACAATTCATTACTTACTCATTTATACGATCACCTGAATATCAAAAAAAAAAAAAAAATTAAAGTAAATTTATGAGAGCTTTTTCTTCGAATATTTAAATGCTACCATTAAGCTTAAGAACAATGTACTTTATATTTAACTACAACTTTATGTTCTTCAATATTATGATTGTTAGTCTTAAAACGTTCATGGTCTTAAGCCGTCTAAAACGGATCGTGCCAGGAAACATTTCAGTCTTAATTGCAATAAAATATTTTTTTTTCTTTTAACTGTAATGATCATTCTCCACATAAACATAAATTGTCTTTCTAAGGGCCATTTAACGAATAATGTTAATGACCCTTAATGAAGATTTATTTTATTTATACTGTGTTCTTAACCTACGCAGGCAAATATATTTAATATAATAATATTTAATTACAATAGAAAAACATACAGTGTAATTAATAAGTTCTTTTTAAATTTTATGACAAATTAAGCATACATATATGATTTTTAATGTACCTAACTAGCTTTATGATATGATATTAAATATTTTCCAAATGTTTTTAATGTCAATTTTATACTTAAAATTTTAACGGTATCCAAATTAACATATATTGCTCTCCTTTGCTGATTTTTTTTAGTATCGATTAACATAATACATATTGTATAAAACTCATAAATCATTGTCCCATACATGTGAAAAAAATATAAAAATGAAAGTAACAATTATGAAACTCTTATTTGTAAAGTGTTTTCTTGGCTGACAAAAGAAGAAATATTAATCTTGCAAATTAAAATCATTGATAGAAATTTTTAAGAAGTTCTTTGTTTCAGCTCAGGAAAAAGTAAAACAATAGTCTTAGTTCCCTCCCTTTAAATACAATGTAATACTTTTGTTTTTAAATGTTTTCAGGAACTTTTCAGCTTAATTTTTTCAATAGGTATTATATATATAATATATATAATAGTGCAAAAGGAAGGAATACTGCATATGACAGAGACAAGACACCAATCACTAATAACAACACATATCGTACAAAAGAATACATTAAATTAGATCAAACATTTTCCACATGAGTGTCATCACATGCAATTACGCATTGCATAGAGGAGACGGTGAACAATAAAGCTGAATGCAGCATAGTATGAAGGATATTTGCAATTTTATGCTTTGTAAAGTCTTTTAAATCAGACAAAGTTTGCGGATTGCACATGAAAACTCTGAAGGATTATTTGATATGTCCTCAGAACCAAAAATCCATAGGAGCCGGATATGGAGTTTGCGGAGGCCACAAAAAAGGAAAATGGCCTGAGATGATGCGATCATCAAAATGCTGTTCTATGGCCCTGCGAACAGACTTAACTACATGTAGAGGGGCACCATCTTCCATCCAAACGATGTCATTTAGTGCATTCCACTGAAACAATTCTAGTATTATATAATTTTGCAGCATGTTTTTAAGGCGAGAGGCTATTACAGAACATGTTACAATGCCCATTGGTATTGTTTCCTCAAGGAAGTACGGGCCGAGAGCAACTGTGCATGTAATGCCACACCATGCAGTAACTTAGGGGTCAAATATAGGTACTGGTGCCACAAAGGAAGGATTCGTGTCTCCTCAGTGCACATAAATTTGGTGTTGATATTGCCATTTAAGATGAAATTCTCCTCGTCTGTCCATGATATGTGAAGTGGCCAGTTGTTATCAGTATCATATCATACTATAAATTCATTTGCAAAGTCGATACGTAGTTGTTGGTCCTCCTGCAGAAACATCTGGACACGCTGGTACTGGTATAGAAACATCCGAAATACAGAACGTAGTAGCTTTAGGACTTTTTTGTGTTGGGTATACCGAAAACAATTGTTTTCGGTTTACGCAACTCAAGATCTGTGCCTCTTGCGGTTTGCATGTGCTTTGAAGTCATTGTGTAATGCATTTCCATAACAACGTCCTCAGAAACAGTTGGCCGTCTGGATCGCTGTTTATAACAGGTGCAGCCCGTATCTTCGAATTTCTTTAATAAGTTACTCAGACCTTACAGAGTATATGAACCACGTCTTTGGAGAGGATTCGGCGATAAACTCGCAAAGCTTCTGCAGCATTCATCCCATTTTGGTAATGCAGTTTTACCAATTCACCACGAGGTGTCCCAGACAGAGCCATTTCGTCGGTATGTGCGAGTTCACGATTGAAAAATTAGCATTGCCACTTCGCATTTTATCGATTTCTGGAGAATGGCGTTCTGTGATAAGTATCTTGCTTCTGTCATATGCAAATTTTCTGCGTGTACTCAGATCGTGTTTTGTACTGTCTACGGTCTGGGATTTCCTCCGGAGGGTAATTCGGACACATGTCATCTCAATTTTATTCCTCCACGGTGGTGATGGCTCCACTTTTTTGATACACCAGATATGTTATTTGAGAGGAAACTTGCTAGACATTGCACCCACGACCGATTTTACATACATCATACGCCCGTAGCGCTCTTTTGCCGAGCAAACCTCAAACCCGACCCTTCCGGTCTCGAGTCCAACGCTCTAAACTATCACTGACGGTGTTTTGTTGGTAGTTTTTCAGAATTGTTTTTTGTATTTTCCTAACACGCCCTTTTGGGGAATGTAAATTCCGTTCCTACGCTTTTTAAGGTTTTCGCATGCCCTGAACATTTTGCGACGGGTAAAAATAGGTGTTTCTATTCGAAAATTTCGAGCTTTTGTAACTATAGCCATAACCGAGAGCCACTGTGTTACCATTCACAGAATCTTGAGCGCATAACACCAAATAACTATGTTTGAAATCTCATTCCATTGGTTAAATGAAACGGACGCAAGAAGTGCAGAATTCGACAAAGTTTATATATATATATATATATATATATATATATAAATTGATGTTTGTATGAAAAATAAACAAAATTATAGGGTCTTTATATTTATTCTCTTAACATCAGATACAATGGTAGATGATAGATTTTCGAATTGCTACGAATTTTTAATAACATCTCAAAGCCTTTTTCTATAAATATACTTAACAACATTTTTTTGAAAAAAGGGATTAGAAAGGTATCTTTTTCAAAATATTTTTTTAATCTTTTTAAAATAAAGATATTTAAAGTTTCAACGGTACAATTTTAAGTGCTATTTTCTTCTTCGGCATAGAACAAGGTTGATTACTATTTATTTTTCATTATTTTACAGCTTTTTGTGTGAAACTGACTTCATTGAATCTGTAATAGAAAATAAAGTTACGTTATTTATTAATCATGCTTGGATAGTCAGTTACTTTAATTATAGCTCAATAGAAGTTTCCAATAACTTAGACTATCGAAAAAATAAAGAATTGAAAAATTTATTTTAGACATACATGTCTTATATATATATAGGCATTCCAAAGTTATTCTTATTCTCAAAGAGTCTAGTAAATAATGCATAAAATGAAATGAGTAAACTTGTTTTAGCATAATAATTGAAAAATATTTATATGTTAAAGATTATTTCACAAGATATATTTCTGGAATCACATCACGTGTACTAAAGCAAAAAGAATTTTCTAGAAAGTATAAATGTTTACCAGTTTATGATCTGTCTCCCTTCGGAGAAGAAAGAGTATAATCCACTAATACAGGAAGATATTTATTGAAGTTACCAATTTGTCTTTATCAGCAGTCGAAAGATCAAAACTCGCATATCACCCAAATACTCTATCAGTAACTTCTGCACGTTCTTAAAAGTTTCTTACGTGAGACGTGAGTGGAATAGGTTGCACCAACACTCATCCTTTTTTCGAGTAAAAAAAGAACCTAAATGGTTGAGAGAATATTTTTCGTGAAATAAATGTGATGTTACAACTCTAAACATTTGCACTTTAGAGCCACCTGGGGCTATCCTAGAACATTGCGCCGTTTGTGAAATTGCATATTGTCTTGGTACTGTGTTTGGAAAATGCTATTTGAAAGAAATATCCTTCGAATTTCATGGTAATAAAAACTTTATCTTGCTAAACTGCTTTCAGCTAAGATGCAATATGTGATATATCAAAATGAATGTGTTGTTTTTAAATATCCTATAAAAAGAGATTCTTTTTACATATATTTTTGTAAGATCTATGAAAAGGAATTTTCTTATGAATTAATGTAAATGAAAAATCCGAATACGTACCGAAACAGTACTTTAAATATAAATTGGCGTTAAGTAATTTGAAAACAGTTATTAACTCTTTTCATTAGCTGTATAGTTTACACATGTGTTTGGATCAATAGATAATATTAACATTTAATGCTTTTTTGAAATGTACAGAAGTTGAATTAAATGGATAAATATACACACATAGTACATTTTACATAAAAAAGAGGAACTTCAATAATTTTACGAATAAGTATTTCATATTAATACATCTTTTTAATTAATGTATGACAAACTAACCAGCAATGGTTTTTATAACTTAATTTAAGAAATATTAACATTTTGAAGACAAAAACGTGCTATGCAAATCTGATATTTTAATTTAGAATTGCTTGCTAAGTGTTATATTTTCAAGAATTACACTCATTAAATAATTCGAGATAAAAACCAACGTTTTTATATGGTGGCAAAGCGTATTAAAGAAAATTATTGAAATATTAGTTAAAACTGGTCGCTAATATCTGAATATTGCATTGTTAGGCAAGAAAGAATGGTTCCAAAATTTCAGACCTCTAGCTTGATGGGAAGTTGGTAAATTAATGATAGAAAATTTGATGACACACTGATACACACACAGACAGACACACACTAACTGAAATACATAAAAACGTTAAAACTAACTAAAATGAATTATTTCATCCGGTAAATTAAATAGTTGGAATGCAGTTTAACCCAAGCAGCCTTGGCCACAAGAATTATATGGTGGTATTTTGCCAAATGTAGCTACCCGGGTCCGTTTTACTGACTTAACGTACAGCCAAAAAAATCGTCAAATTTGGTGCCAATTTTTGAAATCGAAGCCTAGTGGTGGAGCTAAACTGCATAATTAAGAAAAATATTAGTTAAAACTTGTCCAAAATGTCTAAATATTGCATTGTTAGGCGAGTAAGAACTATTCAAAAAGTTTAAGAGCTCTAGCTTGATGGGAAGTTGGTTAAAATAACGTTCGAAAATTTGATGACACACACACACCAAGTGAAATACATAAAAACGTTTTAAAAAAATATCACATTATTTCCTATTGAACACGCAATGTATGAAAACATATATTTTCCCTTTAATATTTTCTTCCTTAAACATAACCAACTAATACGCCCGAGCATTTTAGAACCACTTCTAAATGAAAGTTTTACGTGGCATTCTCTATTGTAAGGCTCAAGTTGGTTAATATTTCAAAAGTAAGTAACATAGCGGAAAATAGCGAATTATTTTAGACCCTTCAAAGTTGATTTATTACTATATGTTCAACATCTCCTTAATGTGACCTGACTTTAATTACTACGACATGAGTTATGTTACATTCAATAGAAAACTTATATTTCTCCATTGTCCACCTCTGTAAGTTTCATGTCAGACGAACGTATAAGTATAAGTATATAGAAAAACGAACATATAAGTATTAGTGATGTATTAATGCTGTATTGAATGGAAAACATATAAGCATTAATAATGTACGATTAAAATAATTTCTACAACTGAACCAATCATGTTCAAACATCATTAAAAGGAATAGAGCATAATTTGAGAGAATAAATTATTATAAAGTAGGTATATTTAAATGTATATTGATGGTTTTTTTTAACCTTCAGGGGGAGGGAATTAAAATAGAAAGCTTCTACACTTAAAGGAAACATTCTACAGAAGTAAATTCTGCTTTTCTAAAATTGCCAAATGAAAAAATAGAAGTTAAGAATGTTAAAAATAATGTTCGGATCATCTTCAAATTAAAATGTTATGAAGAATATAAGTTTATCATGTGACAAAATAAACCTCCTTTTTTAATTATAAGAGAAAAATAACACACTCTTATCATTTGAATCATAAAAGGACATCCCAATATGTTAACAGAAAAAGTTATAAATATCATAATTTCATATGTAAAATGACTTAAATTATTTGTTTAAATCCCAATAGATTACTTCTAATTTTCAATAAATTTTAAAATTGAAATCGGAAAAAATAATAAGAATAGAATTGCAGGATTGAAATAAGAAATTTAATTACTTTTAAGAAAGAATAAGTTTCTATAATTTTCTAACTATAATGATTAGAAAATGTACATTTCACAATGAAATTGAACTCGTGGATCTATGCACAACAATTGTAGTCAAACTTCTTATTGTAGAATAACATAAATGACGGTCATTTTATAAAATAGTTTAGTAACTAAATACTTAATGTTCTTTTTTTCTCTACTGTTTACAGTTGGAGCTTAAAAAGTTTAAAATTTGAACCAATATTTTTTAATCTATACTTCACTGTTATTTCTTTACTTTTAATACCTCGAATTTCAAATTTAATTCAGTGTTGATACTAATTTCCACTTAATTAAATGCATCCTAGCATTATTATTTGCACCATTAATAAAATTTCCCCAAAAGGCTTTTACGTCATATCATACATTTGCGTCACCCCGGTTGTATATCTATCAACTGATTGCTCTGTCACTTGTGAAATGTTCAGTATCCAATTAAATAGGCAAACAATGAAACAAATGATTTTGGTTTTATTCGGATGTTCGAATATTCAAAATGCTACATCTAAATTATTATATATTGGGATTATAATTAACAGGTTGAACTTTCAAAAAACTGAAAATGAAAAGAATGGCTGGTTATACAATTACCTTAAATTCAACTTAAATATGCACGAAGAAAGAAGGAAAGTAAGTCAGAAGGGAAAACTTGATCAACATTCAAATATCAGATGATATTTTACACGTCATAAAACGTATATGGGTTCCGGAACCAGTGACAATGGTAACTCAAAGTGAAGACTATTATGGAGGTTGCAAGATTAAGCCAAGTGTACTGTTCAATGTAAATGAACATTAGTAGTAATTTTTTACTTAAAAAATTCAATAAATAAAGTAATGATTTTCACGTTATTTGACAGTTGTGGTGCTTTTAGTTGAAAGCCCATCCACCTCAACAAGGCACATCGTATCAGAAAAATGAAATCGGGTTTTAACTGTCTTGAGGCCAAAAGCGGGAGTAATTGTCATTGTCTTGATACTTACTCTATATGATGTCCACCGTTTTCAGCCAATAGTTGAAACCAAGAAACACCATGTTCCACAGCATATCAGATTGTATTTGTGTTGATATTGTGAATGTGTTGGTCACTATGTATCTTCAATTCAGCATATTTCACAAGAACGACTCCTCTCGCATTAAGTGGCATTTTTTAAGTTGAATGTTCAGCCCACTTTTCGTAATAGTTCGAAAAATTGTTCTTAAATTTGTAATGTGTTAGAGAAAAGACATCGATACTGTGATAACGTCATCCACGTAAATACAAATAAATTTTACTTCGACAATTTTCAAAAAAATACCGATTGCTTATTGTAAATAGGGACCACTGTTGAATAAACCAAAATGCATACGGGTAAATGCAAATATTCGATTTTTTTTTTTTTTTTTGATTATTAGCAGAATTTAATAACTAACTGGGGAAAAAAGAAGCAGAGATCTAAAAACGAAGTGATGTTCACTTATCAATACTTATCAGAAACTCCTCAAGCATATGTAATGATACTGAAAATACCTGGCTGTGACATTCAGCTTCCTAAAGTCGATAACAAATCTGTACTTTTCACGGGAATCGGCGGGTTTATCAAAAATTATTACTAAACAACTTTGTATTTTATAATGCAAATTAAATAATGAAATCCTAATTTAGTTAAAAATAGACTCATTTAACAAAGCAATATTGGTCAATAATTTTAATATTGTTTCAAAAAGTATGAACAAAAGTTTTGTGGTAATGCACAATGTATTTTGTACTAAACATTCACAAACTAATCTATCACGATTTCAAATTTGATACGCCGACACACATAACTTGTTACAATTTGTTTTGAATCAATTCCAATCCAATTAACAAGTACACACAGTAATTAAGGGAAGACAATTCATGAACTATTTTGTCACGTCTGCAACAGCTGCTCCATTTTGGCCTTCTTCCAATCCAAAACCGGGGGGGGGGGTGATTTAAGAAGCATAAGGTGCTGTTAACTCTAGTGCGTGCATTATTCATTTCTTAAGCTTTTTTAACTCCAGAAAATTTATTCTGGCAGCAAGTTGTGTTTCGACAGTAGAATTTTTAGCTTTGAGTAAACTTTTAGCTTTGCTCATTCCATGGAAGTTTTGAAAAGCTCATATTTCTTTCAAATGTAAGTAATTGTAATTAAAGAGAATCTCAAATTAAATATATCAAATTCTATAACATTAAATATTTTTATATTGAGCAGTCTCAAATCCTTACAAAAGGGCAACACGCTCCATGTTTATAACATTTTGATTTCAGTTATATTTTTTCTTTTAATTCAATTCTCATGACAAGATAGAGTTGTATTTTAAGTGCATATCAGTTGCTCATTCCATTTAAATTTAAAAATTAGTTGAACTGATATAACAATTATAATCTTACTCATAACATTATTAAAAATATATTACTGAAACATTCAGCAATTAATTAATACTTTAAGCAATTTAATATTAATAACACTCCTGCGCTTAAAAATTAAGTTTTAAAAATTGTACGATTTTAATCAGGGATAAAAACATTTAATCAAATTAAAGGCCTCTTTGTTATTTATATCAATAACATGCAAAGTTTTCAGTTTTAAAAAATAACAATTATTGTGTATTTTCCTCTTAAAACTAGGAACACCTTAATTTTATAATCCATATACGATAATAAGAAATTTCGTTTATATTAAAATAGAGTGAGGAAAGTAAAATCAAATGACTTTTGGTAAAATTTAAAAACCATCATGCCTTGATGTATTAATACAGTTGTATTATTAACAATCAATAATTTAGATGTGACCTATGTCAAATTATGAAAAAGTCATATTTTTTGCTTGATCTTCTTCTATGATGATTTTGAAATAATATTATACTCCAACTCGGTTTTAGAATTAAGACTTTTGTTATTAATAAATTAATTTACTTTTCTGATTATAAAAATATTCCTTAAATTTATCGTCTTATTCACTCTTTTTCATGAAGACAAATTACGAAAATACCTGATTAACGAAGCTGATGAAATATCTAATTATTGCTGTCTATTTTAGGTAAAATATAATTAGAGTTTCAAAGACACTTAGATTTAGTAAAATGTTTACATGTGCAGTAACTTGACATTTGGGAATTTCAAATTCTTTAAAAACAAATAAAGTAATTAAAATTGTTTAAATCTCTTAAAAGAATACTAATGCAAATTTTGTACGCAGAAGGGAAAATATTGAGTATATAATGTTTTTCACAATCAAAAAGAAAAATCCTGCAAATTTCTTCAAATATTAGCTGTATTTGATACATATATGGGGAGTGAAGAAGCTATAGAGATAAATGTGAATTATAAATGTTTAATTTTTTTTTTTTCGTTTTATGTTTTTTCTTAAAGAAGAGAGCATATAATTTATCCGAATGAATTAATATTTTCTAATATTTTACAGTAATTTAAAATTTTAATTTCAATGAATTTTACTATAAAATTTATATTAATAAGAAATATAGTTCGATGATCGCGTTTGTTATTATAGTTATATTTATTGACACAATAAGACTGACGCATGAGGATTTTTGAATTACAAAAAAGTAACATATGTTAATATTGGAGATTGTGTAACTGATATATTTTGAAACTGAATAATTCGTTATTCTTGTAGCCTTTATAAATTGTTGCATAAGTACTGGAATAAATGTTCATAGTTTTCTCATCTTGAATATTTTTCTGCTAATATAAATATAATTTAAATAAGCTTGTAAATGCTCTTTTTTCTTGTCAAATTCTAAAAAGATTCGTTTATTTATTAAATTAAGGGTATATATATATATATATATATATATAGTGGCAAAATACTCACAATTTTGGAACAAAAGTATAAATAAAGTCTTTTTTAAGATGTGTTGGTTTTTTTAACTATTTTGCTTTCCAAAAAAAACATTATTGATACGACATTGTACTATTTGAGGTTTTCTTTTCATTAATTTGGAAATTTTTTGAAATTTTAATAGCAGAAAATTCAAACTCCTTTTCAATCAATTGAAGCTTTATTAGATAAATTCGATGAGGATAAATATATAACGAATTGGATGGGGATGGTGATATATAAAGGAAATAGAACTGAATGGATTGAGAAGGGAGAAAGCTGATATGACAGGATGATAGATATTTGTAAATTGAAGTATTTTATTGTAATTAATCGTTTGTAGTAAAATTGGTTAGAAGTACCCCCTGGTTAGATTAATTTGAATCGAATCTGTTATATTCAAGATGCGTCTCGTTCGTTTTGAGTGAATTGGTAAGCTAGTACTTCACAGTTCATCTATGAGATAAGATTTAAGCTAGGTAAGAGATTGGAGAGAGAATGGCGATAAATATTCTGTGAAAATTATTAACTAACTGTGTTGTATTTTTTCTGAATTATCCTCGATTTGGTTTATGACTTGGTTAGCTAGACTATTTATTTGAACTTTACAATAAGAAAGTTCAAATAAATAATAAGTTAAGTAATAAAAAAAGGAAGCTTCAAATTTTAAGAACTGCTTTCTAGATAGAAACGATTCTCACAACATATGGTTCTAATTTATTCTATTGTATAATAAACATAACACAAATATTCTTTTACAACAAAATTTTCAAAAATTTGTTGACAAGATTTTATCATCTAATTTAATACTGTCAATTTTTTTTTAAGAATTCTTTACCTCTGTTTTCACTTCATTTTTTCCGCTGGTAAAATGGTATTTCATATATGTTTTCAGAATATAAATATATGTTATTGGATTATAAATCAGAAAAATATCAAACTCTTTTTCGAAGGTATATATATATATATATATATATATATATATGTATGTGTGTATATATATATATATATATATATATATATATGTATGTATATTTGCATTTATCATACTTTTTTGGTTTCGTATTTGGGCTTTTATTTGTCTTTAGCAAATTCAGATTCAAAATGCTATGAGTAAAAATAGTTGATAGGAAAGTGTGTGTGTTTTAGTTTTTCATTTTTTTTAATAAGAGGAAACTTAATTATTAGATATATAATTGCAAAGTATTAAACTGGTTGATGATTAAATATTCGATACTAGTGTTTTATTTCTGAAGATAATTATATACTTTTAGATATATAAAATGATTAATGGGTATTGTATTAAGAATTACTTCTACATAAATGAAGGTTACATGTATTTTCAAAGTTGATGTATAGATTCTCCAAAAATATAATGATTATTTGTACAGTATTATAAAGATAACTTTTTATATACTCTATGTTTCGAGCCTGTTTGTCTCTGTTGAAATATACTTTGGCTGCAATTTAGGCTTGAATGATAACGGGTTGGTTTGAAGTATTTCTTACATCCTGCAATATATCTCGTCAGTTAATCCTCAATTTTTGTTCTAGATCTAAGATACTCTGTGGTGCGTCAATTCCAATAACCTGTCTCATCCATTCATGTTGAATTAACAAAGGATTTGTTGATCTTGATCACCAAGGAAAAATTTAAATTAGTAGAGACTATCTGTGAATGGTGTACGAGTCATGTTGTATTCGGCATTGTAGTTTAGAAGAATGGCTACTGAATGCCTTACCTTGAAGGGTAACACAAACGGACCTCTTTAAGCGGAAATGGGCTCTTTAAATTGTACAAAGGAATATTAAGGGTATCTTGCTGGTGTTTAAGATAGCATTCTCCTATTTTATTAAGAAATAATGGCTGTGTGCCTCGGAGAAACGAGTATTGTTAAGTTCTCATTCAACCCCAACACAGGGAGTGAAGATATCGGCTTCGAGACCGAAGTAGGAGTCACCATTGATAGTAAATGAAATTTGTGTTAACAACCAAATTGATCGATCAGGGCTAATTCCACAATAGCTGTGTTAGCAATTGAAAACTTACTTCTGAAAGACCGTGAACGGTACTCTACTTCAGTCACAGACCATAAAATAATAAATTATACTACTAGAAAGCTTTTTATAGAAATCAGCATTTCTTTACCTTAAATAGAAATGTGATATTATAATCTATGAAAATGATATCTAATATATGATAGCAACTTACAACGGTTTCGGCTGTCGGCTGTTAATGTTGAAATTGTGGTCCAATTTCAATTGTCTGCCTGTGGATCCACAGAAAATTGCTCGAGACAGCTGAGCCGGAAAGTAATTCGGTCCCTGACCAGTTATTAGACTGTCATTGCCAAATTCGACTCGTGGGAGAAGAGCAGCTGCACAACCGTTTTAAGAAGGAAACTTGCACTTTTGAGGGATATTCCTAACGATATTTTAAGAAGGTTGTTTACCTAATATTTTTACAGATTGACATAGTTTTATTGCATGGAGTGTCGTAGGAATGGTTACGTCGTTTGTTTTCAGCTACGTTATTATAAATCTCTAATAGAGATCGAGAGCCAATTTTGTGCATGTGTTATGGTCGTTTACAGTACTTCTTCTGATTTATGTCTTATTGAGAAATGAATATTATTTAATAGACTGTCTTAGTTTTGAAATAATTGACTATGGGGTATATTCAACAAAGATTACTAGATTACTACACTAGAACGTGCTGCCATCTTGTATTCTAATTCCAGCCTCCGCTTTGGGGTCGACTATTTATGTTGACATTTGAGGCGGCTTTGAAATACATACTTGCAGGTCCGCAGATATACTTATAGACAACTGAAAGAGAGAGGTATTCCATACCGGGCTAAGTATTAGGTATTTTTTTTTCTGTTCTTTGGTAGTTTCGATTGGTGGGGAAGAAAATGCCGCCCTCTCATTATGAATTGGAAGATAAATTTAAAACGAATAGTAAAATAGTTTTAAAAGCAACAATTTTATTATTCCAATGGATGAGAGCTGTTTTACATTAATCCTTGCGTCTTTGAGTCTAGAATGTAAGCATTATTTTCTCAATTTATTAATAAATTGAGAAAGAAGCTCCATTATGTTTTAAATAGACATTTGAGATTAATTCAAACATGTAGTTCCAGAAGGCTATATTAATATATATATATACTTACAAATGTTGTTAAAACATTTTGAATGAAAAACATATACCAAGAACATATACAACAATATTCCTTCCAGTATGTATTGATTTGTAAGCCATTGTAGGATATAAAGAAATTTATATTTGTGAAAAAAATAATTTTGTGTTATTTGTAATAAATTGATTTATTAATTTAGTGTAGTAAAATAATTAATAAATTTATTATTAAGACAGAGAACAAATATAATGATCAATACAAAATACAGTGTTCAATTCATAATTAATACTAATTTCAAAAATTATAGTATGGCAATTTTAGCACATCTATGAGTTTTAATGTTTCTTTTTGGCATCTGAAATGTACAATTTTCATTTAAACAGTTTAACTCTCAATACAATTGACCAATCTATTGCATTACTAAAATTCATTTAACACATTCGTTACCATTACAACCCTATAATGATAAATTTTAAAAAAATCATTCAGTTTTCATAACATCATTTTTCTTTTGAGTTATAAATGGCCTGAACTCACTTGGCTTTTAACTAATATTAACTTTCAAAAATGATCTGGAACTTTTCTATTTTTTCTTCCACCTTCCTGATCTTTTCATGAGCACAGCCTTTCCATTTCCGAAACACGTTAATAATCTACGCAGAAATGTGGCTCTTCGGTTAAAGGAGCTAAAAAGAAAGCGACGGCGAAAGTGATATACATTCATTTATCACATATGCCGATATTCCTCCAAAATTCTTTCTCTTTGCTATGAAGATGGGGGAATTTGGGTGATGTCACAGTCATTTATCTGCTTGTAGTAGAATGTAGCTTACCATTTTTTTTTTCACTCTTACCTGACTCATTACTTCGAAACTCTTTTTTCTGAATACCTTTCATCTTTCATCATATTATCAGAAATGGCGCATACTTCCTCAAAAATGGTTATACTATGCTTCTTATTAGTTTGTAGACAACAGAAAAGTATTTGGGATTACAGAAGTGAATACAAATTTCTCCTTTATATATATGTGTGTTACATTTTATTATTTGCTTAATTTTTAAATCTTTGTTTAGTTTCAATAAAGCAATTTATGGGTGTACAAGTGCATGCGTAGAAAGGGTTAAAATACAGATAACTCATCGATTTAAATGAACGAGGAACATATCTATTCATTGTACTTTTCTCATATTTCTATAGTGAATTACTGAATTTATTGTAAAATGTTTTGTAATAAAACATTTTCCCTTTTGAATATATGTAAGGAATTTAATATTATACACACAAAATATTTCAAAATAATCATGATCAATCAGTTATTATAAAATTTATAACCTTCTCTTAAAATACTCAACTCATATGAGAATAACATTCAAAATATAAAAGGAACATAATCTAACACAAAACAACCTATTATTACATTAACTTATTTATTATTAACAGTTTAACTTATTTTAGAAAGATGGTTGTTTTGGCTGTTTCTTTCTAATTCTACTACTTGAATACGAAAATGATCATTACAAATTCGTAACAGCAGTCATTTTTCTGCCTCAGAGTAAAATAAGTTTTTATCTAGAAGGTGCATTAAAGAAATGAAATGAAATATGTTTTTGAGGAAGTTTGTCATAAAATGCAGTGATATTTAAATAAAATTAAAAACTAGATTACAAAATGTAATTACAATGTATATATTTCAAGAGAAAATATTTGTTTGTATGTAATTTGCAGCTGCATAAGTTTAGAAGTTAACAACATTGTGTATTAAATTTTATAGTAAGACTGTTTATTTTTGACTAATAAAAACACAAGAAGGAGTTTTTAAGGACATTTCTATGTACAGCACCTTTATCTTCTCTATATATTATATATGAGGTGTTTCATTTCCTCTTAAAAGATAACAACAAAAATCATCCATCTAATAGGGATCCTGTTTCTCTCGATACCTTTGTTTCTTTGCGTGAATATCCTGAGGGAATCTTTCTTCTTGTTCATCACTTATAGCTCCTAGGATTTCGAGGGGAAGCCCTTAAGTATATTTTGAGAAGCTTCCAGCGTTAGCCCGTAAGTATATTTTGAGAAGCTTCCAGCGTTGTGGCATCTCGTAAATGTATAAGAGTCCGTTTACTAACTCCCTTTACAGTCTTCAATTTTAGTATTTAGTTGAAACTACTGAAACAAATGCCATCCAGAAAGCCATTTCTAGACAATTTAACTTTTCCTCCAAATTTTCACCTTCCAAAAGTTTTCTAATCTGCGAGCCAACGAATATTCCCTATTAAGTTAACATCACCTGCACTTGAGAAATGAATCTTGATTTATGCAAAACCTTCCACATTTTTTACCAGAGCTTTCATGAAATTTTTAAATATACCTCCAAATTTATAGGTAAATGATGAAGAAATACCTAGTCACGCCATATCAGAAGGGTATGTATAATATTATATTTTATCGACCCGTAGTTCTCTACAGAAAGCCAGTCTGTAACAGTTCAGTGTTTGTCAGTTGCTCTTCTGTCCCATAGAGGTAGAAAACGGTATTTTGCAAATCCACTCTGAAGTCCGAGTAAAAAAAAAAAAAAACCTATGATTTTTATATCTCATAATTACCAGTATTACTTGTCGAACTGTATTTTTGTTACTAACACAGGCTTACTCTCTAAGTTTCTTTCATTTCCACTGGTGGCAATGATTCCCGGTAGCTTAGTGGTCATGACAGCGAACTTGCGGTCAGCATTGTTTCAATCGAGCCGTGGGTTCAAGGCTGATATTTTAAGACCCACTGTATCGTGAGGCTGATGCACGTTAAATCAGTTGGAGGTTCCAAGTCTTCCCGATGGTGTGGAAATTTGAAGAGGAAGGAGCCTTGTCACTAGACCGTGACTCAAAATTATGAAGTCCATCGGCAATAGACCCTGAATCGCTTCTAAGTACGACAAATAAAAACAATCGCTCAATCAATCCTTTTCCACTGATAATTCCATCGTTACTGGTGGATTAGTAATGTCACCGTGCAGTAACGCTGCCTCAAGGGTTGGATTCGCTTCCATTGATAAAGGATAGGAGTGAATAGCTTCCACTGCTAAAGAATTACACTCATGTTCAAAATTAAGAGAATTTTACGATTTGGTCGACTATCACTACAACTATTGGACAGATTTTTAATGAAATTTGGTTTGTATTCAGGGTTGATATAATACAAAAAAAAACCGAATCAACAGTTATAATACACACTCATGATCGTGCGTAACGCTCATCGGAGTCGCGAGGTATGAAACAGCATTTGCAGCATAGAAAATAATTCGATATAAAAACTAACTTTTTAAAAACAACGTTTTTATATGGGGGCAAAGTTTGTTAAAAAAATTACTGAAATACTAATTAAAACTTGTCGCAGATATCTAAATATTACATTGTTAGGCAAGTAAGAACGATTACCAAAGTTTCAGAGCTATAGCGTGAGGGGATGTTGGTTAAATTAACAATCAAAAATATGATGACACACTGATACACATACCAAATGAAATACATAAAAGCGTTGTAACAAAAGTTAATGGAAGATATGGTCTCCTCTATACAGGCCTCGCACCGTGAAGTTATGCTAGAAATAAGGGAGTTTTTGAGTTTCTGTGTTAATTGGTCTTACTCGTTCACCAACGTTGTTTTCTGGCCTTGCATGGTTCTCCGAGTGGGTTGAGAATTGCATTCGCCTTCCGCAGAGCCTTCCCGGCATGCTTCAGAAAATCGTCGACCAGATGAGCTCTATGTGGTCTCTCGTTGTCATCAATTAAAAGGAAATCAGGACCAAATGATCCCTTTAAAAGGTGAACACAGGGTTCCAAGAACTTATTACTATAACTCTTAGCAGTCACAGTGTCTCTTTCAAAGATACGGAGGTGTATGTGTGGCCATCCAACATGATGCTTGACCAGGCCATCAAGCCTCCGTTGCCTTGATGATCGATTTCTTGGATATTGGATGGCAAGTAGCGGGTTCCTAATTTTTTCCATATGAAAGTATGGTGAGCATCTCTGGTTAAACTGATATGGGACTCATCAGTGAAAAGAAAGGTCTCTCATTGATCCATGCTCTAATCATTATTATATCTGCACTATTTTAAACGGACTCTCATGTTCTCAGACCTGAGTGGGGCGCAAACAACAGGTATTCTTGTAAACAGCCCTTTATCATGAAGTCTTCTGGAAACAGTCATCTTTGAAACTCGGGATCCTATGGCCGTATACAACTCATGAGAGACCTAAGAATCTGTAGCCTTCCTGTAACGACTCACTATACTGGACAAATGACGAACTTCTCTGGACGTTGGGCTCTTGGAAAACCTTGTTTAGGCCTTCTCTAGACTGATCCGGTATCCTGAAACTGTTTCCATTGGGTGTACATGACGCTGGACGTTAAATCAAATTATCTGCAAATCTGGATTTTAGACTAGCCTACCCACGATTCACCACCTCATTCTATCATCGAAATGTTGGTGGTTATTCATTTTTACTGTTTGAATTTTAATTTGAGTGACTGCTGCAAAAGTTCAAGAAATTTGGCGAAATGTGCTAGCGAACGAAACTCAAATTTTGGCCCGCACGTTTATAAATTCTATTTTTCGACTTGTCTCGTCCACATACTCTTCCATATTCGAGATACAAGATTTGCATCTTTGTTTCGAAGCAATATTTTTTACAATTCATTCAATTCTTTACATGAAATTCGACAAAACATGGAAATTCTCTTAATTTTGAACACCAGTGTATTTGAAACTAATTTCAGCCATTAACCATCAATGTTTATGCACACACATTTTGGGTTTGCATTGAAAAATACCCTAAAAACTGTTGTCTCTATCGGTATAATGAAATTATAGTAAATGGAGCCAGTTATTTCCTCCGCTGTAAACTTTACTCTAGAATTTCTAATTTATGTTTGGTAAGATCCTTGACTAAGTCCCTAACTTTCTTTGTTGAATTAATTGTAGCTTTGTTTAAGAGTTTAGGACTGAAAGCTGGATCAAATAATTATATGATAGTTCGGTCACTTCTTGTGCATCTTCTGTAAATAGTTATTGTTCCAATAGGAAAGATACATATAATTCAGTTTCGTATAGTACGGAGAACCTTGCAAACGAAATATTAGAGTATTGTATATTAGATTTTGCTTTATAGGAAATTCCAACGATTTCAGTAATATAAAAATAATTGTTATTTTCTGGCTCTGCCATTTTTTTGAAAATGTCTATAGACAACAAAAATTCTTTGGTAAATTATCCCATGAGTGGGGAGAGAGGGAACAAACAACATTTTGTGAGCGTTGTTTTTTATTTGTTTCATAACATTGCTCTTGACGTAAGATTATTTCATACCAACTCAGATTCTTCTTATTTCTAGTCACATTGAATAAATGATCTACACTCCAGATAAATGAGAATAAGAATATCTTTATATCATTGGCATCTAACATATTTCTGCAACAATAACTGAGTAGTAGATGCACTTTTCTGATAGTCAACAAAATAGGATTTGTTTGAAGATGGGCAGAGATGAATAGAAGCTTTTATCATGATAATCAGATATTTCTAATACGAATACAGACAATGAAAACATAAGATGCAATTTTTTTCTTTGTAATCATTCTCATAACGTATCAGTATTCACAGAATATAGAAAAAAAGATGACTATGGAATCAAAATCCTTTCCTTCGTTTAAGATGAATGTATTTAACATATAATCTTTCCTTAAAAAAAAGAAAATGTAAAACGGATTCAATAAATTCGGTAAGATATTTGAAGTAATGAAAAAAAATTTCACTCACTTGTTAGTAAAATCATCGCTTAAAATTCATAATAATTCACTTTGTATGATGCTGCCTTGAGTTAATTCATATTAAAAACCCGATAACTTTCAGTAGGAACATTTTATTACAATATTTTCAGATAAATGTAATATTTGTTTAAGAAAAATCATGAAATATAAAAATGAATGGAGCAAAATTATGAATTTGTAAGGAGGACAAGATGAGAGGGAATGTGTTATATATATGTGCAGAAATATAAAAAATAAAGGTACGTTTCTTTAAAAAAGTGGAGAGAGGGTTTATGTACATTTTTTTTTTGTAAATCTATAAAAGAATACAAAACAAAATATTGTGTAAAATTTTAAAAATACTTACAATTCTAAATTTATAGAAAATAAAAAATTAACTATAAAAACACATAGCCTGAAATGCAAATTACAGTATTTATTTAAATTATAATATTTTGAATAGGTCCAAATTTACCAAATGAAATGAAATTTATCATATATAATTTAAAATAAGCGTGAATATAAAATAGCATGTTAAAATATTTGGACAAAAAAAATTTAAAATACACTCACCTTTGAGTGAATATAATACAATAAAAACTGTATTTTTCTGTTAACAATCGCAAAAACAATTGAACTAGACTAAAAGGCAGAACTAGACAAGAACTAACTTAACAAAGTCTTCCTTAAGAATCTCTTTTGTATTATTTAATAAGATTTATATATTTCCCAGATAAATAATCACTCCCCTTTTAATTTTTTTTCCAATATTTATAATACTTTTACAGATTTCTTGTGTTTTGAATGGCTTCGATTAACATGCGTTTTTATAACAATAAAAAGTATTTACAATAAACAATAAAAACAAAAAGTGTAAGGTACCTTGTAGGGTCCTTACTGCCTTTCTATCTTTCCATATTTCATCATAAATAACTACTTAAAGCTTCATGATTCGACACAATCACAAAAGACATAAAACTATTAAATACTCAACGAGAGTTTATTTTGAGAGATGAAAATAATAAAAACACAAGATATTTCAAACCGAGAACGTGATTCTAATTCTTACCCATGCCGAAAACTAACGCTTTATGTTATAAATATTTACTTATCTGGTACCTATTATCCAGATTCGAGTCATTATCAAACTTCTAAACTGTTCTTACTTCACTGGCGATTACCTTTCATCCAACATTGATTGATCAATTTTTTTTTATATCAAAGTGAGTGTATGTAAATCTTCGCTGATCTAACTTTCGAACTCTCTCTACTACTAACTCAGTTATTATGTCTTCGCTGCTTATATATATATATATATATATATATATATATATATATATATATAAGCAGCGAATTTCTCAATCTAATTCAATGATTTAAACCTTATTAAAATAAGTCATGTTTCATTTTATTGGAAGGAATTTTGAATTCAAACAAAACAAAAAAAAAGACCCCAAAACATTAGTTGAAGAGAAAATCGTAAAAAAAACCAATGTCACAATTTTTGTTATTTAAGAACTTCTTACAAACTTGATTTTGAAACAAACGAAAATATCATGTTATGTACAAGAATAGCTCTAATTGTTATTTCAAAATAATTTTAAGGTAATGAGGTAACAGTTTTTATAACTTAACATTTCGAAATTATTTACAGAACAGTTATTTAAAGAGTTCCTGTAATTCTGTGTAAGAATTAGACGCAAAATTTCACTCAAATTTGAAGCATTTTCTCTATGTTGAATAAATAAGTGCTCGTCATTTTAATTAGATTAGTTACAGATTTTTAAATCTGAATTAAGATAAGGCATATGGACATAGATTCAATATATTTTTGTAAATTTCACTTTGATTTTAATTTCAAATTGAATCTAATCATCGGTCATTTCATTTCACCTGAACTGATAAATTAATTACTTAAGATAATGCATTTCGTGATTCATCATATATAGAATATTAGACTAAATGAAATTCCTATATTTATAAATACAATTGATAAGACATAAAATATTAATTGTAATGGTTACACAAACTCTTCTAATTCAGTTATTTTTCTATTTGTTTTTCTTTTGAATTAAGTATGCAAACATTTTTATAATAGATACAAAGCAATTTAACCGAACAATTCGTATTATTCAGTCTAAAACATTTATTTGGATTCCATTCCACTTGCGGAAAGAAATTTATAAATGCATTAACATTTTTAAAGTTATAGTGTCTTAAAGCTTAGCTCTTAGTTATCGGCACAAGAGATTTGTTTTCAAAGCTGGAAATTAGTTGATAGTTTTGAGCAAATATTTTCTTTTTTAATTTGGAAGTAATTTTCTCTTCCTAATTAGTACTTAAAGATCAAATAATTTATTTTAAAAAAAGAAAGTAAAGCAAGGAAAGGAGATTTTGATTGAATTAGTCTCATTTTATTCACAATGTTTTGAAGAGTAATTTTTCTTTGCAAAGCATATTTAAAACGAAGCATTTAAAGGACAACAAAGGCATCACAGAAATGCGCATTATCAGAATGTATAATCTAACATGTCGAAGGATATTTCTAATGTTTTAGAATCGTATTTGTTATCGCCCCAATTATTTTTTCGTGTATCGAATATATAAAATACATGAGTTTAAATATCTTTAGGCAACTTTGATTTGAAATATTTAGTTTTAGATTTTTTTGTATTGTTTTTTAAAATGATTTATAAAAATAATAACTAAATGCCAATGAATGTCTCCACAGAATCAAATAACATAATTTTCCTGTTGTGTCTTTAAATTAAAAACGAAATTTAAAACAGAAAATTCTCAATTCAAAAACAATTCTTAAAGGTTCACAAGAGGATTAAATAAAATGTCTAAGAAGATCTGCTTATCTATGTCTTTCAAAGATATGTTATACTTTTCTGTTCAATTTTAAACTTTCAAAAAGAAATTTCAAGTGAAAAGTGATGCGCCACTAAACTTTATTTAAAATTTTTCTTCTTAGCAGTTTTGAATTTTGTAATACAAATATTACCATCATCATACACTCTGACAACACGTATCGCTTCATTTCAATTAGAAATCAGTGAAAAGGAAAACAATCCATAAATTCATATGGTTACCATGGACACGGGCAGTAAATCCCTTCTACGATAATATTTGAACTCACGGCATTCGACGAATAACTGGTATCAGAAAGAGGGCTGTTACCATGGGACGGAATTTTCCACTCGGAAAAACCTTTTCATCATTGCTTTCAGAATTCTATATTATTCATGATCATGTCACCCTTTCGACACCACCGATAAGCTTCCAAAACTTCGAGAACTTTCCTTTTAGAATCTTCTTTTGTTATCATTTCTAAAAGTGGATTGCTAGAATAATGATGAATAACTTAAATTTAAATCCGTAAATCTCCATAGCATGTTACTGAAAAACAATTTTTGACTATCAAATCCGGAACTAATTCCTCAAGGAATGAATAACTATTACTAATTAAAATATAAATTATTGGTTGTAGATTACTAGCTTATCTAACTATATTTCTGTGTATACTTCTATTTGATTGCAACCTTATAAGTAAATATTTTGAAATGTTATTAAATACTCCAAATTATATATTTTGATTTACTTTAATTTTAATTTATCTCTTTTTTTAATGAAAATGAAACCTTAAAAGGATAAGAAAAATACATTAATTCAAGATCAAAATTATTCTATCCAGATTTCTCACCGTATTTTAAATTATAATCATTGATAGTAGTAAAATATTTAGGTATAGATTCTAAGCAAATCGTTTATTTTGTAACTTCTTAAGCGTCAAAGATTTTGAGACCAAAAATCTTCGAAGCGGTTGCGAAAATCACTTACAAATATTTGAATATCCGAGGAAAATTATAAGTCTCTCTTTATAGATAATTTAGTTAAGATTAAGAAAAAAAACAAAATTTTGGAATTTAAGCACAATTTACAAATATACTTTTAATTGAAGAATTGAGCTAATTTAAATTTAACATGGCTTAAAATTTGCTTTTTAATTATATTATATGTTTTTAAAAATACAAACGATAAGTATTTTCATGCAATTGCTTTACAAATTTAAAAGATTTTTTTTTGTTTATTTAATTTTATTTAGAAATAAAATTAAAATGAATAAACCTTGAAATGATATATGTATATAGTACAATAATATTTTACTATGTCTATATACACAAACATTATATAAATTTATGAGATACATATTTATAAAAATATAAGATTTTAGATTCATGAAAGTCTATAATTGTAACTGTTATATTATGATATAAAAATTTATTAAAATTGAAACGATTATTTATGTCAGTTTGTTGCATAAAGTTATTTTGTAAAATTAAATTCCTAACTCCACAGCTTCCATACCTGGAGTATTGGTCATCTAAACAAATGATATTAAAAAAAATAAACCATTTTATTTGCTTATAGAAAGAAATTTTCAGAAATCTTATAATACGTAAAACAAAATACAGATTCAAAAAAATTTAATCGAATGGTCAGAACAAGTATTCGTTAATTTCAAAATATTCCATATTGCAAAAATTAATGAAAAAGTATTTATGTTTCCTTCCAAAATGAAAATTATTATTTTTGACAGTTGTTAAATTATATTAATTTTTTTTTAATTTTGAAACCTTGTTATAAAAGTTTGTAAGTATTCTGAATATTTACTAATTCTAATTCACTTTAATCATTGTGAGTTTTTGAAAAACCTATTTATTTGTAATATCTATTTTCTTCGTTGATAACAAAAGCAAAAATTAGTCAACTTATTTGATATCTTGTAAATAACATTTCGGGTAGAAAAGCATTTTTTTAAAACACAGTTCTATTGTAATTTTCAGTAAAAATAATATAATAAATGCAGTTATTCATTTATGGTAATATTAAGCAAAGAATTTGAATTCAAATTTCAATAATGTTCAGCTAAAATGAATGAAAACAGCATTGAAAAGAAAGTTTATTAAAATTATTTATCAATAAAAATTATGCATTTTGAATATTTTTTTATTCATCTGTAGATATTATTTATGGTTTAAAAATTTCAATTCTCATGAGATTAAGTTAGTTCTTACAACTGTGTAAATGTGTTCATTAAATTTATTGGTATATATCTCCTTACTTTCCTATAAGTTAATCTTTATTTTAATAAAATTTCATTATTTTATGAGAAACAGAATATAAGTATTTTTCAAAAGATTTAAATCAAATTTTGTTATTAGAGATTATAAATCTAGGAAAATTAAATTTTCTAACTATTAAATATTATTTACAAATATTTTTTAACGTACTTTACGTAAAGAAAAGAACTGCATGTTATCACGTAGGAGAAGATTTTCTTCATTTTTTGAAGTATTTTTGGTAAAAATTCTGAAGTAAATATTTTGCATTGAAGAATCTAAATTCACTTATAGAGTACATTTCTGTTAAGGTTTCTAATATCAGCTCTAACCTTCTGTTCTTAAGGTACTCTTGGTGTTTCACAAGAAAATATATCTTTATATTTATTTTCTCATTTATTTTTATTTCTTTAACTGTGCTTACTGCTCGATATTTTTAAGCAAATGTGCTATTAAAGTAGTTTAATACTATCGAAAATTAAAGCTTAATCAAAGAAAATTAAGGTAAAAGTTATAGTATGGAGAATGAAAATAGTTCCGAAATACAATTTATTATAAAGCATTTTGCTTTAGGAGTATATTTTTGTAGAATAGTGATAGACATCTAAAATTCATTTAAAACTGTAACTGATTTCAAACTATATTGTCATTAGAATTACATGATATTATTAAGGCTTTTAATTTAAAATCTCTTATAATATCAGGGCAATAAAAATGTCAAATGCATATACGTTTAAGTTTTTCTCAAAAGAAAACCTTAAGACTCAAAGTAGATTCAGTAACCTGAATTGTAATATCAAAAATATTTGTTGAAAAAGCATAACATATATGTAACCGTTTGACGAAATGTATTTTTGGATTACATTATTAATCACTTAAGTTGGTTAACATCTGAAAATAAATTTTATACTCAAAATTATCTTAAAAAAATAAATGTATCAGGAAATATATCTAAACTCAAATTACAGAAGTTACTTCATATTGAAAATTGAATATTAGACAAAAAAAATTCCTGTAAAATGTCATGTTTTACACATCGTATTTAAAGGTGACGTAAAACAGTTCCATATACTTTCTATATATATCCTTAGAAATGAATGTAAGCACCTTTATTTCACAAAATTGATAAACAGAAAATTAACTGTTATTTATAACTAATCAACTTATTAATTATTTCAATAATTCGTTTCTTAAAATTTTCAGTTTCCCCTCCTATATAACAGGTCAATTAAAAAGTCCCCGACCTGACAAATAGATGGCACTACTAGAATTAAATCCATATGTTTTTTAATTAGCCCTAACCCTCAAAAGATGCGTGTATAAATTTGACAGCTGTCGGATCATTAGTTTGTGAATTATAGCATTTTGAGTGAAGCAACTTTTGTTATTGTGAAAAAAAATGGATAAAAAGGAATTTCGCGTGTTGATAAAATATTGCTTTTTGAAGGGAAAAAATACAGTTGAAGCAAAAACTTGGCTTGATGCCGAGTTTCCGGACACTGCCCCAGGAAAATCAACCATCAAGGATTGGTGTGCTAATTTTAGACGTGGTGAAATGAGCACCGAAGACGGTGAACGCCCAAAAGAGGTTGTTACCGACGAAAACATAAAAAAAAACTGAAAATGAATTTGAATCACCGTAAATTGATATTGAATGAAATAGCAGACACTCTAAAGATATCAACTGAACGTGTACATCATATCATTCATGAATATTTGGAAATATACACGTATCAGGAAATATATCTAAACTCAAATTACAGAAGTTACTTCATATTGAAAATTGAATATTAGACAAAAAAAATTCCTGTAAAATATCATGTTTTTCACATCGTATTTAAAG
>BMAW01004742.1:0-30241 GCA_019974015.1 Nephila pilipes | reverse complement strand
TATATATATATATATATATATATATATATATATATATATATATATACGTACATACAGATACCTCCTCTCCTTCAATGTATAGGTAGACCTCCTCAAAAATATAAAACATGAATAAAAGTAGAACATATGCAATACGCGATATTAAAAGTGCAATATCTTGAAGGAATGGTCAGAAAATTATACATATTTCAGCGTAGAGAAATTATAAGAATGATGTGAAATGAGCAACTCTCTAGCGTACGTTGAAGAATATATAAAAATTTATTTTGTCTCAGACGACGCATGTATTAGCAAAGAATGCCAGGTAATCGTCAGTTTAGTTTAGTTTTAGTTTTTTTATTAACGTCGTACTAGAAGCAACACGAGGGCTATTGGCGTCGGACCTCGTAATTTTGAACCACGGTCAAGTGAGTAGGACGGCACCTGAGCTGGCACCCTCCCTCTCCTAACATCCACACCACGCTAACGGGAGGACTTTGAGCCCCGAACAGATTTAACGTGCATCAGCTCCGGGTACACGGCGGGTCTTTGGCGGCCAAGGATCGAACCCGCGACTGAGCGAAGACCTTGACCACTAGGCTACCGCGGCCCTAAGTAATCGTCAATAGTTGCAGTTCCAGCAGACAGATGATTTTCCGAGAGGCATGGTGATCTGATTAAGAAGAGTAGGTTGGCTCATACGGTACATAAATCTCAGCCGAATATGACTGCAGTGTGCCAGCTGTGGCAAACATGGTTGGAAGAAGGAAATGTGTTAAGCTTGCGGGTTACTGATACAACGAGAATGGCGTCAGCACGCGTGGATCGGCACATTCGCTGACAAGCCGTGGTGGACCTCGAAGCTACTTTTACCTCCATTCGTTAACATGTCCAAGACACTTTGAATGTTCCCATGAGAATAAGTACCATTTCTCGTCGATTGGCTGCTAGCAGCCTGCACTCACGGAGTTCGTTAGAAGACTATCATTGACCCCATAGCATAGATGCCAACGTCTCCAATGTTGCTGGCTCGAGCGATGTAAATGATGAAAAAATCCAGAGTTGTGTTCTGAGATCAGTCACGCTTCTGTTCTTCCAATGATAGATCCAGTGTACGAGTGTGCTTCGACGTGGAGCAGGTGGATTCCGGCAGCAATTGTGAAACGCTTCACCACGCGACAACACGACATTTTGGTTTAGGGTACAAATGCGAATTATTTCAATTCACCGCTAGTTCTGATTCTGGACACATTGACAGCCCAAAGATATGTGTATGATAATCTGTGGTCAGGGACACTCCCCTATCTACAGGTGAGTATCCAAACATTTTATCAGCATGAATAAAACCGAATGTACATTGCTCACATCTGCCAACGCGCTCTGCAAAGAGTAAAAATGATTTCCTGGCCTCCGATCTCTACTGATCAATCACCAATTGAACACATTTGGGATGTGATTGGACATCATTTGTAGAACCTGTCACCACCGTGTTCACAAGACGAAATATGACAAATAGTTGACAGGGAATGGAGGGACATTCCTCGGGACGTCATTTGTACTGTCTTTGACTCTGTAACTAGACGTGATGTTTCTTGTATCGCCTTCCACGGTAGTCCTACAACCTAATGAAACAACACTTCCTCTCTCTGTATTATGCATATCTATTCAAAATAAAGATCACTTATTGTTTATTGCTGTCACTCTCTGTTAGTTGAATTTCATCGCTTTCTGGCTAGCCCTTCTTGTGCTGCATTGTCAATGACGTGTAGCGTATATGTTTAAATATTTTAATCAGTATTATTAAGAAACTAAGATCCCATTACATTCGTGGTGAAATAATTATTTTTAAAAGTCTTTAAAATAGCAACTATTTTCTGATAAACATCAGTTTAAAAGGTAGTAGGAAAAAAAATATTATGAGAAAGTGTGAATTTAAAATCATACAAAATATGTACTACTTTCCTCAAATAATAAATCCTAAGTAAAATGAAGAATATATTATCCACAGCAGCTGATATGCATCGATTTCTTATTTTTCTTGAGAAGTGATGGTTTTTCGAACCATCTCTCCATTGGTCTCTCTCAGTGCAAGTGCGCGTCCGTATTTTTATTATATAAATCCATCTATTCACTACACGTTTTAAACGCACCTTGTATTTTTGGGGGCCTTAATATTTTCTGTAGTAAACTACAAATTAATAAAATTTCGAGTTAAATCATGGATGCATGGAAGAAAAATTAAGAAGAAACAAAACAATTTGTGACATCAGATTATTCGCATTCGCCTCTTGTGCCATAGCTTAACTCAATTTATTAACACTAAAGTCAATCAAAAAGACGTTAGACAGGTCGTAAACACTATATTTACTGACAAATTGCTAATATAACGACAAATATAACAGGCTCTCCCCAGTTAATGCCCTAAATATATTAACTCGATCTACCAATAATAAACTAACAGACTCTTACCACTAATGTCGGTTTCATACTGACTTGACTTCTAACTTTCATTAAGCAGCCGATAACTTGTAATTATTCTTGGCCCCGACTTCGACTGTGGAATAATTACCAAACGCTACAACCACTTCCATCTTGACTCTCCAGATGAGTTTATATATTTCCAATATCCCTTGCTTCACTTCATTTCTACCTGCTTGTGATTTGAAAATTCAAGTTTCATTTTTGGTTGGGCAAAGTTTGCTTAGATAAAGAAATGATTCTTAATTAAAAGTCCCCAAGGTTAGTGAAGAGAAAACCGCGAATTGCCCAACGTCACAAACTCTATAAATTAAAGAGAAAAACTTTTTCTTGGAAAATTAGAGTGTCAAATTCTGTAAGATATTTAACCGAAGGAAATAGATACTACTCTTACAGAGTATACTACTTACTTTTTTAATTCTAACTAATGTACTTTCTTCATTAAACAGTTTTGTAAACGCAATTATGTTATATCCTCATATTCATTTATCTTTAATGGATTACTAATCTAAGTTGATTTTTTAATGTTTTAATTAAAAGCTATTGCTTCAAAAATTATTCTAAAGAATGATTTGTCAGACCACACCAGACACTAATGAGTGTAAATAAAATAGTGTAAATAATGTAAATAATGAGTGTAAATAAAAATGAGTAAAAAGAAAACCATTGGAGGAATAATAATATGCGCCAAAAGCAATTGCTACTAAATAATATAACTATAAAAAACATAATTTTTTCTTAGATGAGATTAATAAGTAAATTAAATTTCACATTAGAAATAAAACTATTAATTTCTAATTCCTTAAAATTAACTAAGGTGTCTTTTGTTAAGTCCTCAATATTTGCTTAGTTAAGAAAATGTTTAAATTCATAATTAGAAATCCTCTTATAGGGAGGAGTAAATATCTTTATAGTTATATATACACTCAAGAGCCAAAACATTATGACCACCCCTTACATTTTGCAAAGAACTCACCTGGATGACGTGGAAGACACGCGATCAGATGGAAGTGGTATTTAACTGCTGCTGGAGAGTCTGAAGAATCATTCTTTCACTTACTTCTGTGTGTGATGGGAAAGGCTGCGGATCTAAGTGACTTTGATAGAGGGCAGATTGTAATGGCTCGAAGGTTCGGAACAAGTATTTCCGAAACTGCGCGACACGTGGGTTGTTCGCGATCTACAATTGTCAGTACTTACGCAAAGTGGATGAATTATGGTGAAACCAGCAGTAGACGACATGGTGTCGGACGTCCACACGCTATCAAAGAAAAGGTCGTTGGAGACTGTGTCGCATGGTTAAGCAAAACCGGAGCCAGACAGTGGCTCATCTTACAGCCCAATACAATGCACGGTCAAGTAGAATAGTATCGGAGCACACTGTTCAACGGATACTGTTGAATATGGAGCTACGCAGCAAACGTCCCACTCGTGTTCCTTTGCTGACCAAGCCTCATCACCAACTGCGCATGTGCTGGGCCCGTTAACATCGCGACTAGTCCATGGATCAGTGGGAGAGAGTTGTCTGGTCAGATGAATCACGGTTTGTCATTCATCACGCCGATGGCCGTGTCAGGATACGCCGTCTTCCAGGTGAACAGTTGCTCCCTCAATGTACAGTAGGTCATACACAGGCCGGTGGTGGCGGTATTATGCTTTGGGGGACGTTCTCTTGAGCATCTCTGAGACCCGTGGTTGTGGTAGAGCAGACCATGAATGCTACAGGGTATCTGAACATCATTGCGGAATAGTTGCACCCTTACATGGCCTCTGTTTTTCCAGCTGGAAATGGAATGTTCCAACTAAACAACGCCCCGTGTCACAAGGCTAAAATTGTGTTGGAGTGGTTCCAGGAACATGATGCTGAATTGCAGTTAATATCTTGGCTGCCTAACTAACCGTAAATTCAGTCCGATAGAATACATTTGGGATGTCATGAGACGGCAGCTGAGAGTTCAAAGGACTTACAACAATTCGCATTATCTCGGATTTACGTGACCGTTGCTTAGACATCTGGTACAATCTGTCTCTGGTCATCTACCAAGGATTTACGGCATCCATGCCAAGGCAGGTTGAAGCTGTGTTGCGCCAAAGGTGGGCCAACTCGTTATTGACAGGTGGTCATAATGTTTTGGCACTTGAGTATATATATATATATATACTGGTGTGCAAAATTTAAGCCATAGATATTTTACAGAAGGACAGTATTTTATATTTAAACGATAACGAAAGCATAGTTATACAAAACTGAATACAATACATAGAGTATGGTATCAAGCAAAAAGGCTTTATTGAACTCATAGCATCATTGCACTTGATTGTCAGTCCAAAAAGAAGGACGAAATGCAGATGTTCCTTATTATGGAGGTGTGGGCCCACTCCGACCTATCCATCTCACTGGGAATTCCACATCTATAGCGCTCAGCACATCCAAGTTGAAATGGTGTGGTGCTCCATAGTGCAGGAATCACATAGGGGGTTGTATGTTGGCTGCAAGAATTTGAGGTTACGGTGTCCATTTCTCTTGTAAAAAAATATGGTGTATGTTCTGCCATCCAGTTGGAATGGCAGAAGTTATGGGCTAATCAAATGATCACTCTGAATTCCATCCCAAACATTTAAGCTGAAGCACTTGCGCTAAGCATGAAAGCATGTGAGGTACGGATTGCTAGAAGTCCACTCACGAAGCCATTGTACATATCACAAATACCTTCACGAATAAAGAGGCATTGATCCGTAAATAACATATAGGCACTAAAATTAGACTACGCTGGCAGCTGTTGCAAAAATTCTCGTGCAACTCGATACGTGGCACATAATCTGCAGATATCAAGTAAGACATATTTATGACACGGGAAATTTCTTGTGTGCTAATATCCTGGCTATTTTCCACTCTCTGCAGAATGTTTTTTTCAACTTGTGGCATCCGTACCATCAAGCCACGCCCTGCGTCATGCATGCTGGTAACAAAAATTCCTGTTTCACTCAGGCACTGATGCAATCGTTCAAAAAATTTGGTCTGGCACGTGTCATTTCGCGAAGAGCTGCCTGTACAATCTTTCAGCTTCCAAAACATTCCCATCTGCAAGACTCATCTCAAAAACGAGTCATGCTTTCATTTTACCACGGAACATATTAAGAGAAAGAGCAGCAATATATTATCAAACGCAATTACTGTATTTTTTTTATTTTGCCAAACTGATAAATTAGTCATAACGTTATTTTATTCTAAAATACCAAATTATTTTACTAGGTATACAACAAAATATAATTTTAATCATAAAAACAAGGAAAAGCAATTGTAAGGTCAGCAACATTTTATTTTCAATTATTAATATACTGTTAATTTGAAATCACCCAGAAAATTATTTTCTACAGTTGTTATTCATTAACGCCAATACATCAAACTCACTGCAAATTTTTGAATATTTAATGGCCAGTTGTGTACAAAATATTGAGACGCTTATGCAAAATTAAATTTACTCGAAAAGTGAGAAAGTCCTCTTTCTCACGTTTCAATTTATGCTCCTCTAAATCAACTCTAGTACGTTACTAGTGATAATACCTTTTAATAGTTACCATCAAATACAAAGGAACTGTGAGGAAATATAAAGATTGCTTCTATAAGTTATGGTATATTCAGAGTAGAGTTATTTATATATACATACATACATGCATATATATATAAATATATATTCTTCCGCGTAAAGTTGCTCTTTTTCATTTTGTTTATTCGAAGGAATGCATCCAAAATAGATGTAGGATCAAAATAGTTTACTTTTGATAGGCTGCGTAGAATACTCTGTCTATTCAGGAGTCTATTATCCCAGGTATCAGCGTCAACAATGTAGTGAATAGTAAACCAAAAGGTATCAAGGTGAATAGTAATCCTAATTTGAATAATAATGGGAGAGTGGTTTACTTTTGTTATTTTTATTTTAACTTCGCTCTACGTGCTAATTATATATATAGAAATATAAGCCATTTATATATACATCTATAGTAGTCCTACATGCCTTTTATACATTCATTGTTCCGCTTTAGTAGTTAAGAGTACAAAATATTAAGGTTCAACAACAAATAAAACCGCTTTTCGCGGTAAAAATTAAATTGGAACCTGAATCTATTTCCAGTTATCTCATGCACTCACAAACTATTGACCAGACATATCGCCTCATTCATTTCGGGCACATAAATAAATAAATAATTTCCCATATCACATTCTTCATTGATTATGTATAAGATTTCGATTTCCAATTCATAACGGAAATGTATAATGGATGGAGCATTGATATTGATTGAAACTGAGTATCTGGAGAGCGTTAAAACATTGCTTAATCAGTTGATAATGGAATGTTTTATAGAAAATTACAAATCCACCAATGATTTGATAGCAATAAATTGAATGTATTTGTGAAATAAAATATCGAAGAATTACTTCAACAGCATGAATGAATTTTTGGTATGACAATGTTAGTATTAAATGATCAAAATGGTAAAATGTATTTCCTGAGTGCATCTAGTGGCATAAGAAAAAATTACTCATTTTCTCAATATTTCTACTCCAATCCATAAAATTTCAAGTTAAATATGCCAAGAATCACTAAAAACCAGCCAGTTGGCTTGCAAGGATGGAGGGCAGTTGACGCTATTTCCTCCTTGACCTCAGCTTCTCTTCTTTGAGTCACCTACTGAGGGACATTTCAGTCACTGGTGAGCCGGTTAGCACTTTATGCATTTGTAAGAACGCATAAAGTTCTGTGAACGCCAATCGGACAATTACTCTGTCCTTCTGTTCTGCAAATGTTGAGTCATAAATATCTTTAATGTCATGAAAAGGCAGGCATCGCTCTCTATTGACGACTACCTCATTGCTGCTTTTACTCATTCCTGCCACCACTGCGGAAAGGTAGCATATCTCCCTCCCAAGTGTCGAGTGAATTCTGGGAATTGGCCACTTTATAATATTGATTAATCTACCTGAGAGACGAACCTGTCTGTGAATATAGACCAAGTGAATCGACGGAACCACATTCGCAAGGAAGTTATGCCTCAGCACAGAAATATGTCCTCTGGTATTTTATACATTCTCTGGATGCTCCATCGCAATGAGTTCGATCTCCAACTAGTCTGTCACTGTCCATCAAAAACATTTAAATATTCCCTCTCAAGGTACATACATGTACCCCGTTCGGATAACTCATTGTTAATATGTCGCTTTTATGTTCTAGAGTAATAATTCTCAACTTTTAAAAATTGATGTCCCCCCCCCTCCTAGGAGGAAAAATTGTTTCAACGCTTCTCATTGTAAGATTTCCATAATTTAGGGTATAGGGAAGGAATGGTTAGGGCTTTTGTGTGTGTGAATAATAAGAAGTAAAAAATGCTTACGTAATTTTCTTCAATATATTTAAAAACCAAATTTGTTTGATTTCACTTGATACTTTTTCTCCTGCTAATTCTTGCAGTTTATTCGTTAAAATTGAAATGACAAATGCAAAAATACATTTTTGGAAACAGTTTTTTTTCTTAATTAAGTAATTAAAAACAGCAAAATGCCTTTACACTAAAATTCTTCAACAGTACAATTGAAGCAAAGAAGTACTTATATGAATGGGACAGTTGTGCATGATAATTTAGAGTCAGTTTCTTAAGTTTCCTTGCAATATTTTTAGTGATATGAAGGTGCAAGTATCCTCTTTGCACGATTTGAAGTCTATTCCTCTTTTTTGTAACTAGAGCAGTCACAGAACCCAATCCTAACTGGACGGAGGTAGGAGAAAGGAAAGATAATTAAAACATTTTTGACAATCGTTTATACTTAAGGATATAAATGATTAATTTAAAGCTAAAATTATGTGAGATGATCCCCATTCTGAAAGCTGGCTTTTAAATTTTTATTAGTTGAAAGCTTTATGAACTCTTCCTGAATCTGAAACTCTGATACCTCAATATTCTCAAAAGGTTTCATGACCCATTGAAGAACTTCCAGGGATAAAATATCCTCAAAATGTTCAGAAAAGTCCACGTAAAAAGATTCAAATTGTTGAGAGGAAATTGTGTATCATCGAAAGATATTTACTGTTCTTATGCAGTTTCGATAAGATTAGAAACTTACTGAATTCGCTGAGATAAAAGTTCTACTTCCACAAATTGTGTTTATTTAAAAAGACAGAAATAACAGATTTTGTTGTGATGAAATTAAGCTCGTTACATGAATGATTTAAATGAATTCCATTGAATTTTGCGAATACATGTAAGCAACATCGATCTCAAATTGCATCTATCTTTTTCTCGGAGCTATATTCTTTTCTCCAAGAAATCCAAACACAGAGTGGAAAAGATTCCATAACCTGTGTAAGTAGTCTGCTTTAGAAAACAGAATGAACTTTTCTTTTATATAAGTTGTGTCTTTATACAGATACATGAATAACCGATCATTAAGCGCATTACTGGAAATTTTGATCAAAGCAGGGGTTAAATATTGACATTGAGGGGTTCTTGGTAGTTTTTGCTACTAATTGCTATCCGTAATTTATGCAGTGAACAGCTAAATTACTTTTATATCACTTTTGAAAATATTTATAAATCTACGATAATGACTCACCATTGCAGCAGCTCTATCATTGGCAATGGATGTAATTTTCGAAAGAGGTATATTATTTTCCCTAAAATAATTTTTGACTGTTTTAAAAATGAATTCACTTTTAGTACTTATATTCAAGCATCTTACAGAAAGCATCTCTTGAATAATTTTTCTTTCCTTCAGAAACTGGACATATATCAACAGGCCTGATTAGTTGGTAAGATTGACATATCATCTTGAAAAGAAAATTTGGTGCATATTAAAAGTTCGCATAAGGAACTTTTTCAGCCATCTTATTAATTAGTCGTCTAACTGAATCATAGCTTAATGGCACATTTTTTATTACATTAGGTGTGGAATTTTAAGACTACCTTTAAAATTTCTTTGACAACTGGCAGTATCAACTCTTTGCCGATGATATGAGCTTTCTCTGATTTAACAAATAATTTTGTTGTATTGTTTGAGGGTATCAAATTACTGTCGTGTTTTTTGTGATGAGGTTGCTAATAAGCCTCAGAACAATGGAACTGGATATTGAAACTTGTGTCGGATGTTCATTAAATAAGACAAATATTTATTTTGTTTTTGTGGATGAAATTATTGTAGATTCTCCTACAAACGAGACATTTTCTTTGCGTCATTAGACAACACTTCGTTAAAAAGTCAACACATGAGCTGTTTCGATTTTGATGGCAATTGAAAAATTCATCAACATGCGCAAATCCAATCATCCGCACTATAAATACGACATATCTTTTTGTTTCCTAACACCAATTGCGGCAACAAAATATGATAAAGGGAATATAATTACACTCATTGTCATAAAAATTTCCGCATCAAAAAAGAGTTGTCAGAATAAAACAAAATTTTACATATGTAAGTACAATGTAGAAGTAATTAAGCGATTACAAAATCAAACAATATGATCATTTTTTGAATGAAAAATTACAAATGAATGAACCTTTATATATATGAATGAATATTATATTACAAATGAATGAACCTTTATATGAATGAACCCTTTATATGTTGAGCCACCTCTAATAAGTATGCATGATATTATAAGGTCGGGCATTGAAGCATACAAGTCCCATATGATGTCCTGCGACATCTCATTCCACAGTGGTTTTAAACGTGCCTTTAATTCAACCAAAGTCTTAGGCTGTCGAAACTTATCGTCCTAAATGATCCCAAATGTGTTTGAGAGGTGACAAATTTGGAGATCGAGCAGGCTAGAGAAGGGTAGAAAGGTAGCAAAGGTACTCCTGTGAAACCCTTGCTGTATGTGAGCGAGCATTATTTTGTTGAAAAAGGGCTCTTGGATGTCCTGCCATGAGTGGCAACAAATGTGGATGAAGAATGTCACGAAAGTACCACTGGACTGTCATAGCGCAGAAGATTAATATTAGGGGGACTCTGTGTCGAATGCGATGGAACCCCAAACCATCATACCATCAAACCATCATGTTGTTCTGCGAATCCTGGATTGAGACATTCACCACCGGACCTCCATATATGTACATGATTGTCAACTGTTCCAAAATTCAATCTGGAATCGTCGCTAAATACGGCCTTATTCCATTCGGTTGCAGTCCAATGACTTCGAACGTGACACCACTTCAGACGGAAGCGATGGTAAGTGGGGGTCAATGGCAGTACACATAACGGTAACCCCTATAGCACCTTCTTTTAGCCATGTGCCTTGCGTTGTTACGGACTTACAGAAAGTCCCTTAGAGAAGGTGCTACATGTATAATATTGGTGGACAATGTGCAGTTGGGGTATGCATGCATGTCGTACTATGTGACTGTCTTCTCGACTAATAGGATGTCGAGAGTGTCCTAAGCCTGGTCTTCATGTAGCAAACCTGTCTATTGTCCACTAGTCTCAACACCTCCCCACAGTAAAATCAAAATGACCTAGAAAGTGAGTTACATGCTGACCTCCTGGTTACTATCCTCCCTATAATGTTTCCTCTCTCAAAATCGAACAGATGTTCATGTGGTCTACAATTAAGGCGTAATGGCGTCTGTAATTAAAGATTAAATACATGCAAATAATCTCTGCTTACCTGTTTTATAATCCAAGGAGAACGAAATTCTTCAACTTCTGATGGCACTATGCAATGCGCAATCATCCTGCATTTGTAATCATTTACATATCTGCCTCACGTACAACTTTATACCACGTATTGTATCTGTCCCACTCTTACTTCTTACTGAGCAAATTTTTATGGCAATGAGTATATTTCTCAAAATTGATAATTCTTGATAAGGACTAATAAGTGAACCTACCATGTCTATTAGCCAAATAAATAATGAAAGTAAATCAAAACTGGATAAAAAATATAAATGAAGTGAACAAAAACCAACACAAGAAATACGGGTCAAATCAAGCATTCAAACTGAAAGAGCACTCAACCCATGCACTGCTATGAATTTCGATAAAAAAATATTTGTCAAATGACTTGAATGAGCCTAGGGAAACAGTTGAAGCACGCTCTGTACTGTTTGGGATCAATCCTGAGAGTCGAGTGTTGATGGTCCTCCTATTTAAAATAATCGTTTCCCAACGATGATATAAGACTATGTTTTTACGTTGGAGAACTTTTTCTCCTTTTTCTGAGCATTGCGTGAGAAGAGTCTCATTACACTATTTTTCCCGACATCTCCACGTTAAGAAGTGTTCAAAGTCATTTTCTATCAAAACGCACAGAGATGAAACTATCACCAATTACCCAAAGTCAAAATGTCAAACTCCTGTTTCTTATCACTTTTTTGTACAATGGAAACACGGTTATCGGCGTTGAAGAAAGAGAAGCCATGAGAAACATAAGAGAGGAAACAGGAAGTTTCCTGTCCTATGTTTTCCATGTCTTATGCTATCTGTGCTCCTATGTTTCTCATTCCTGAGTTGTCACATAAGTTTATTTTACTACTATTACAAATGGTGTAAATTGAATAATCTATTTAGCAAATTTATTTGGGAGTTTCAAAATGAAGTTTGAATTCTGAAACATGCTCATACACCCCGCTACCACTCAAAATAAGTTCACTGCCACTCTGCATCATCTCACCAGGGGATAATGCAGAGTGATTAAATTTAAGAATGATTTTCTAAGAGTTCTATATACGAACTCTATTTTTATCTCAATTTTCATTTTTCTGTATTGTGAAAGAAAAACAATTAAAAGCAGAATTAATACATTTAATGTGTATTTCATATGTACTTTTACTAATTCATCCTACTTAAACTTTCCTCAAGTGTGTAAAATAATCAAATGTGAATATATATATATATATAGGAATTCTGTAGTTATAAATTCATTTGGATGCAATTCGAGTTTTGCTTGAGGAATCTAAAGAGCACATCAACCCCTAACAAAAATTAAATAACAGTTATATGAAAAAGATAAGAAGCCATCTAAAATAATAAGATTTCACCTTCCTACACACAGTCTAATTACTTATTTCCCTTAGAATATGAAATATACTATCTTCCTTGGGAATATATTCATCTACAATGAGAAAAAAAAATTGCAGTGCGAAATTTTTTAAAATTAGTTTTTAAAGGTTTGTCAAAGTTTTACTATTAAACTGCGATACGTGTGTCGATTAATAGTATTTATAGTCAATTATAGAATTCCTCAAATTAGATTAGAAGGAGTGTGAAGCAGGAAAGCCTAACAATTTTATTATAATACTTCCTTGTATTAGTTTATCCTTTAGCACCATACTGAAAGCGAAAAGCCATTACGTGATTTCAAATATTATTTAGATTTGGCTCAAGCTTAATCAAGTGATATATATTCATTGCCAATGATATTCATGATCAAGTCCTGATAATGTCTATCGTTTAGAGCAGGAGTCTTAAAAATGTAGCCTACAAGTACCAACCCATCATCACGACACTGTTTATTTTCAGTACATTGCAAAATTTACAATGTAATTAAATATATACAAACCAAGATATATACTAAAAACTTGCTATAAGTGAATAACACTATGCGAAGCGTCTTCAGTGGAATCCCCAATTCGACAGAGACAATACTAGCTTAGAGTTCGTTTACATGATCTAGGCTATTGTGCCCTGTATTTAATTTCTTGACTCTCAGGAAAATGGAACCGTTATATATTTAGCAAAGTTGTAACAATATGCAAGAGCAAAGCACTGCCATCACCACCGTAATGACATTTCTTTGATACTTTTAAGTAAGTACCAAAGAAATTGCATACGGAGCAGAGTCCACCCGAGCAACATAGACTCTTCACTCGCCTACTAGTCTCCAAATAATAATTTAAGCGATATTCAAAACTACAGTTTGTTAACATGATGAGTTGGCCAGTCATAGCCCTTGAAATTTAGTGCAAGAGTCAATGTGGTCCGGAGACTGAAACGTTTCGAGATCCTGGCCCAGAGTACCAAGAGCTTCAGAATGTTCAATGGGGCTTGGTTTCCAAATCCTCCTTTTAAGTGATATAGAAGTGTCCGCGGTAGCCTAGTGTTCATGGCCGCGAACTCAAGGCTGGCTTTGTCTCCATCGAGTCTTGGGTTCCAGCTCTGATGTGACTAGAAACCCACCATGTGACGAGACTAAAGCCTATTAAATACGTAGAGGCTCTAAGTCCTCCCGCTGATATGGTGAGAGGAAGTTGCCAACTCAAATGTCGTCCTTATCACTTGATGAGGTACAAAATTACGATATCCGTCGCCAATAGCCCTCATGTTGCCTGTAAGTGTGACGTTAATTAAACATGAAATCAACCTAATAATATTCGTATGAAAGATAAGTTCGACTGATTTCTTAGTAGCAAACAAGAATTACTGGTGACATATATCGTAATTCTGAGCATTGATTGACGAACAGGACAACTGATAAGAATAATTCACTCTATTATCTTGAACTTTACACCATCGCAATGCGATGACTTTGGGCCTCTCCAGATTTAACGGGCATTATCACGGTTACACAATACGTCTTCAATTGAATGAGGGCTTAATGTCAGGACAATGAAAACAAACAATAAACAACTCATCACTTATTTCTCATTCTGGAGATCATTCTATCTCTGTGTAATGAAAATTGTTAAGAGAATAGTTAATGGAGCAATTCTCCATCCAGCGGATAATAGCCTTGGTTTTTCTATATCCCATTCAACAAAACAACCATTCAATTTATCCTCCCCCAAACCCTTAATTAATTTATTTATATTCCTACGGTTTTTTAAAAAATAAATTATATAACTATTACCTATCAAATCTTAGAGAATATTCTGACTATTGATAAAATACCCAGTAGGACAAAGAGCAGAAGAGAGGAAACTCTTTTCACTCAAAACATCTGCAAAATGAACATAACTTCTATACTTTTACACAAATTCCATTTACAGGATAAAGTGATGTGTAATATCTGTAAACGTATCAATGACATAGAACATATCCTTTTGACTTGTAGTAAATATTTGAAAAAAATCATTTCTGGAACATACTTAAGATAAACACACAACTCGATATTACTTTCAAAGAATATTTGAAAACATTAGTAGCTAGTAAACAAGTGTTCAAAATATTTCTGCAGAAGATGAGGTTCTTTGACATCTAACATACTGAATCAATATGTATCTTTTAAAGGGAATATACCCTTTGTTGCTATATATCCCACAAAATCCTAATGAATACCTATCAAATGTAATGAATTGAGTTTTGATTATTTAATTTTCATAATGTGACAATTGATTAAATTTAGTAAAAAAAGCGTAAATATTTGGATTATTTTATGAACGACTATTTATATTTTTAATTTTTATACATTTGACTATTAAATGTTTTTTGACACAACAATATTTATTTTTTACCCTATTAAGAGCATGAAAAAGGACAAGAAACAAACTGTTAAAACATTATTAATCATTTGTTTCAACATTTTCATTCAAATTCACTTTCATGAGCTTACTTTGAAATTAATCATAGACGCATAAATTTTTATTGCAATTAGAGAAACTTATTTGCTACAATATCAGTTTGCATCAAAAAGCGAGTTCAATTAGTGAAACATGATGATTTTAAGAAGTTTATTTCTTTCTTAAAATTATTTAAGCAAGTGTTGATTGAAAAAAAATAGAGAGATTAAAAAATTGTTTTTTTTCCCTCCTGATGTTACATTAAAAATAGCTTTCAAAATTCTTAAAGTGAAGAGGAAAAGTCCTCTGTATTTGTGTGGATTGTTTTCAAATTACACCTTAAAAACAAAAATTAATGCTATATTTTTTTTTTCCCAGATTTATTTTGAAGATTTTTAAGAAACACGATCTTTCGTAATTACAGAAAAGAAAATGGAAAATCGATCAAAGAGTCCCCTTTGATTCCCCCCCCCCCCAAGATTTAGTTGAATGAAAATATTTTGCATTAAAATTTGTTGATTTAAAAACGCTTAAGTGTCCTGATATTTTTGCTTTTCTTATTTATTGCTTGCAGATAACTTATTTGGACTGTTTCCTTCCCATAGTTTTATAAAATATTTAATATGTATTACTTTTATTTATGGAATTTAAACGTATAATATTTTGTCTAATTAAATATAATTAATAAATCTCATTTATTCTATTTAAAATTTAAATTTATTAATTGTATTTTAAGGCTCACTGCTCTAATAACAGTTTAAATTAATTATCTCTTAGAAAAACCTTATTACGAGTATAATATTTCTAAAACCTTTTGTTAAGTTCAACATAACAATTGGCATCGGTTCTGCGGAACTGGTACGAACTGTATTAATCTAGCTAATGGTTAAAGAGATAAATTTTAATGCAATTTACGAAATAGTTCGTGATTGGACCACATTTGGCATTATTTATATTATAGTTGCAGGTTATTGCATTCGAGAGGAATAAGATACAATTATGATTTTATGGAGAGGATTTCTTGCATTAAGAATAAATAATTGAAATAGTTTCCGAAGCCTCGGCATATTTTTCCTTAAACTGTTTCTTACATATTATCCATTTTTAAACAGTTCTATTAGTTTAACAATAGTATTCCAAACATTCATAATTTAACAAGAATACCGGTTTTGCTATTGTGTTAATTTATGGAGTACCATTGTCAGAAGGGGATGGAGGGGAATATCCTCAATAAGTTTCACAGTTATAAACATTTTTGGACCAAATTGGTATCACTATTAATAGGTTAAGAGGAAATAAAATACAGCTTAAATAGAATAATTAATTAGCTTAATTAACGTAGTTATTCGAATTAGTATTAGAATTTTGACATGCAGGGATTTGATTTTTTTTACCGTTAGCGATTTCTCAAAATAAAATGAGCTAAATTTCAAATGTCTTACTATTCAGATAGAAACTCTTCTACTAATGGATTTTTGAAAAATTAGAGTGCAAATGTTAAATGAATATTTAAAATATCCGAGGATAAAAAAAAATTCTTTCAGCACTTTTCAATGCTTTTCACACTAAAATATAGGCCCTTTTTCCAATTTTAAAATGTGATGTCGTTACGAAGGAAATTAAATCATATTATATGCATTTATATAAGAAAAATGAAAATAAAACATATCTTTACATGTTTAGGTTTTTAAATGTCAAAACGCTTTAATCCAATATGTATTGCTGTTTTTTTTATTAGATAAGCAAATATTCAGCGGAAGGGGCCATCTACAAGTGTCTAAATATATCTTAATTACTGGTCCACTTATGTGGTGTTAAACTCAGATTTCTTGAGAATTACAAACAAAGAATTTGTCAGTAAAATATGGTGGATGACGGATAAGGGACTATGGTTAAACTGTGGGTTTCTTAACAAGACAATCACCTAAAGCTTAGAAACGGAAAGGTATATGTTCACTTTTGACTCTGCGTATTCAAAAGAAAAACTTATGAAATTAGATGCAAAATCTATTCTAAGAAATAGCCACATATATGAATTATATGTTTTCTTCACACTTAGAAACAACACTAGAGCTATTAGAGATTACTACATATCATTTACCAGCCGTGAAATTTAAATTGTTAGTGATTTTAATACTTATATATTAAGGGACTTTTTTAACAATACTTGAAAATCAAAATTATTCATCGAAAAAAGTATTAAAAGCATACGAAATGGAATTTTCACTATGAAAACGGGACCAGTATATATAAAAATGTGTTTTTCTACTCTACTCAACTCATTCAAACAATTTATTATCTGTTATTTACCTACAAAAAATTTTTCGGTTTTCAGCCTCAAAAACAAATATCTGGAAATATTAATGAACACATAGGTAAAAGAATTTTTCTTCCCCTGTTCACGCTTCTCTTTTCAATTGATCGAATTCCACATACAGCTCATGCTCAAATTAATCTTCACTAACAAGATTCATTTTATTCTGTGCTTGGTGATCATTTTTTCTCACCAACCCGACTGCCGAAAGGGAAACTTGCATTCAAATATTATGTTACTGTAACTTATTGAAATTCGTCAACTGGCCAGATTCCTTTTAATCGATCAAGTGTCTTCTAGACGTTCCTAATTCATAATTGGTGGAAGAATTAAAACGGTTAAACTATTTACAAAATAATTAAAACAAAGTAACGCATTCGTGGGAAACTATTTTAAATCTTAGAATGAAAATAATTACATCGAAGTTTTAGATCCAATTTGAGACCCAGCCTTTTTATAGTTGGCCGGGTGTGGAAGTTAGGAGAGGGAGGTACCAGCTCAGGTGTCGTTCTCGTCACTTTCCAGTGGCTCAAAAATACGAGGTCCGTCATCAATAGCCTTCACTTCCTTCTCAGCTATTGATCAGTGCAGACGTTTAATATTTTACTCTTTCCTTCGGTAAACTCTTGTATTTTCTCGCCGGGGCTTCTGCTAGAGTGTCTAGCTTTGTTTCTCAAGTCATTGCGAGTTCGTATTCGAGCTAATTCTCATTGTTTACCATAGTTGACTTTTTTTCCTCCCGTGAATGTTGAACATTACATATCCTGGATTATTTGAATTTACATCTGCGGCTACTATTTGCTGGATTTCCTGCGTAATTGTTGAATTTCTGATGAAATTAATTAAAGATAAGACCTATTGTGTTGGCGATGCCCTTTCCATTTTTCAACAAAACCGATCATACAATAGGTGTTTTAGTTATATTTAAAAAAAACCAACAACTTTCTATTTTATTAATAAATTTATATTTCCCTCCTCATTACAATTTCAATACTATGTTAAAGGAACTCTCTGTTGATAAAATTTTGTTCACTTAACAAAATCCTGACGGGGGACTTCAATGCGAAGTCACCCATATGCGGCTATGATTTTACTGATACCCGAGGGGATTCTCTGATCAATTTTGCATTACACCATAATTTAAACTTCTTAAATACTCTAGAATTGGATCCTACTTTTGTGGCTCACTCAGGTAAAAGTATAACCCAGATATTTATTTGATATCTAACAACATTATTTATTTGGTGGATCGGCATATTATACATTTTGGTGTAATAAATCAGCATATTATTTTTTCCAATAATAATTTTAGAATAAAGTACCTAACTACCCAAGGCTGTCCTCAGAGTTCGGTGCTTACACCCGCTTTGAGGAACTTATATTTTAATTATATTTTGAATATTAACTGTGAAAACTTATTAGTTTAAGCTTTTGCGAATGATCTGGTGGTTATTTCCACAGGAAATTCGAGAAGAGGCCTAGAGTATAATTTCAATATTTTAATTGGTCATATTGCTGAACATCTGGCACAGATAAAACTGGAGATCTCGATTCAGAAAACCTCCTCTGTTGTGTTTAGATGCCATCAATCCACAACAAGGGAGTTCGTGGTGGTAGCTTCTTCAGTAAAAACCGAATTTTTAAACTAAACAATTCCTTCATAAAAAATTTATAATTTTTTTAAATGTTTAGGTATTCTGATTGACTGTTGGCTCTCCTGGAGTCCCCACATTAATTATCTTGAAGAAAGAATTTATAATATTTCATTAAATTTTAATAGGGTATCCTTCAATGATTTCAATTTAAAAAATTATTAACTATGTTACATATCTATTATAGAACCTATTATTGTGTATGGTGCGGGGGTTTGGAGTGGTGATCTAAACTCTTCACAAATTACCAAGTTAAACTTCATTAAGAGAATTTACCTTAAAAAATTACCAAGGTCTATAGGACGTCTTACACTAGTGCTTTGCAGGTGATTGCGGGGTTCCCCCTATTCATCTTACCCTAAAATTTTATTTTCTTAAATATCAAATTGCGAAGTATCATAATTCCAACTTTTTTCACCTGATTAATAATATCCTATTCAACTCAAATATCTCACTGAGAGCTGTTTGATCTGAAACACAAATTATTTTTCTTAACAAATTTTCGGTACCCATCGAGTTGGAGATTTACTCCGACGGATTAAGGATCGGGTCCGAACCACATTTCGCAGTGTGTGTCTTTGACCGGGGGTTCCTAAACAGAGTCTACATATTTAAATCAAATTTTCATAATTCATTTTTCCAGGACGAGCTTTCAGCAATCGGATTTGCCGTTTTGCGCGCCGTCTCTCATAACTTCAGAATTTCTGTTTACTCCGACAGTTTATCGGCCGCGATAGACTAGCGATCTTGGTTTCGGATTTGTGACGGTGGTTTTTGTTCAGTCGTAGGTTCAATCGGCTGCCAAACCCCCGCCGTGTAGCCGGGGCTGATGCACGTTAAATCTGTCGGGGCCCAAAGTCCTCCCGTTGGCATGGTGAGGAAGTAAGGAGAGGGGGGTTGCAAGCTCAGGTGTCATCCTCGTCACTTAACCGAAGCTCAAAACTACGAGGTCCGTAGCCAATAGCCCTCGTGTTGCTTCTAGTGTGACGTTAATAAAAACTAAACTAAACCAACAGTTTATCATTAACATTGCTACTGCAAAGTACCAAAAATATATCTGCTTTTATTAATACCATTAACCTTTTGAGGACGGGCAGTCGCAGTCGTGACCAAAAGGAACAGTATCTTAAAAGACGGGGTTGGTCGCGAAATCGACCAAAAAGTTCCTTCCCCTCGTAACAGCTTTCGGAACGTCGTAGAGCTCGTAAATGCCAATCACTTCACCACCCCTTTTTGTATTCGGAGGTCTTAGAGATAGACCACTTTTGTACACGCTTATCGAATAATCTCTTTTTTCCCCTTTTTGTCCCAGTCTGAATGAGCAAAACGAATCATTCCTTACATCATCAGTTTTACAAGCGTTGTTTCTCTCTCTTTAAATTATTCTATATTTATTATGTTTCAAATTGGGTTTTCAAATGCCAAAACGCAAAAGAGGGCTCAACCACGGAAGAAATTCAAAAACTCTTAATTGATTAGGAAGACGAAATTTTTCATGATTCTGATTGCGAATTGGAAAATGAAAATCAGGATTTTGACCAATCCTTTCTTTTGAACCCTATTTCTGAAAATGGGTTTTTCACACGAATCGGATGAAATTGTCTGTTACAACCCTCAATCGACTCATAAAGCAAAAATCTTGTAATTTTACGGATTGAATAAATTGAAAGGAGCTGCTGAACTGTCTGTCTCGGAAAGTGATTTTTTATTGGTATTTTCAAAAATTCTATTGTGAAAAAAATTATGGTCGAGACAAATATATATGCAGATTGTGCGTTACAAACTGCAACGCTGTCGAGTTCAAAAAAGAATATCCCAAGTTGGGTTGAAGCAAATGAAGTGGAAATATTTAAATTCCTCGCTTTAACCCTTTTAATTTGACATATAAAAAAAACAATCTGAAAGAATATTTGTCGACGGATCCAGTATTGGAGACACCCTTTTTTAGAACTGTGATGCTGAGGGACATATTTTAAAGTTTACTTATCATTCTATGAAAGAAAATTAAAATAATACGCTGGAACCATGAAAGTTTGTACATATATTTTAAATGTTCTAAATTTAAAATAAGGGTATATAATTTTTTTAGATGCTGTCATTTTAGGGAACTTATTTTCCACAAGTTAGCATGAATAAGTAATTCAAAAATGGTAGAAATATATTTTGAAATAGCATTAAACTCATCCTTGTTCGATAATTTCTTTTCATTATAGTGGTGGGATATAAAATTTTTATTAAAAGTTTTAATTGCAAACGCAAAACACTATAACACTATAAAAGAATATTTTGAGTTATACTCTAATAACAGTACTAGAAAAAGAAAATAATTTTTTTGTAACAAAATTAAAACATGTACTGAATAAAGTGAGTGTTAGAAAATATAACACACATACTATGCTCCGTTGAATGAGTGCTGAATTTATTCGAATTGTTAAAAATTAATTTAAAAAAAAAAACGGTAGAAAACCTGACCTATTATGCAGTAGTTTATTTGTACCAATAATTCTAAGAAATTGACGAATATAGTTAGTTTTTCGCACCATGTATTTCCCTTATTTGCATTCATTTATGAAATTAATTTTTATTGATGTTCAATTCATTGATATAAAAATGTAAAAACTTGTGGAGATAAATTGGAAAAAAAAATAGAACAGAAACTAGCAATACCTACATTCCCCCCGTTTTCCTCTTCAAAAATCTTTCAAAAGCAAGTTTTTATAAGTTGAATTGAATTTTTAAACTCAAGAAAAATATGATATTATACAGTTTATACAGTTCGTAGTAAGAGAAAAAATTGTATGTGCCTTTTCGTTGACTATTTTAATTCTAAAATTCTGCTTAGTGAGTTGTATTTCTTGACCATCATAACTAGAGAATGTACTTTGAAATAAAACATTCTACTTCTTTTTTAAAAGAAATATTTTGAAAAATTAAAACGATATATTGTCATACTTGGTTGTTAGGAAACTGCCGTGGAAAAATTCGCATTTTTCCCCCCTTTCTAACATTAGATAGTTGAAACTCATACGACAGATAAAGCGTCATTAAATCTTTAGTGTCCAACCATTCTAAGCCTGTCTATCTGGATCTTTAAATATTTGAATGCACAATGAAGTGCATCATCTAATAAACCTCAAGTTTTTAAATATATGTTTGGGACAAATTTTTTTGAAAGCGTTTTTCACTAAACTCTTGCTAGAAAATCTTTTCTAATTTGATTAAAAGCTGCCTTTGGTCAACGATGAATCGAGTAAAATGTTTCGGTAATCATTTCCATTGAAAATGTAGCAACTAAAAAGATTGATTTTGATGAAGCCATAAAAAATTTCAAAATTCAAAGCTAGCTCGAAAACAATTTTTTGCTTTGTTCGAGAATGAAAAGATAAAAACATTTTTTGAAATATCAAACACGGCAGAAATTGTTTTTACATTTTCTTTAATCTGAAATATTTTTGTTTCCATTTCACTATACCTATTTATTTTATTAAATAAATGATAGCATTTTTCATGGAAATAATTATTATAAAAGGACTTTAGGAATGTTTCCTCCCCGATCCTTAATAGTTTTATTATACTTCGTAATAAAAGAAATGTTTCTCTAAGAACTGAATTGACGATCATATTTTCTTTATTTACTTTGATTCTTACTATTTTCATTTTTCTTATCACTAAAAAATCTGAGTATTACTCTTTTAATTTTTGGTGCATTAGATGGAAAAATATTCCTTAAGACATAGAGTATTACTCTCTTTCATACATAATTTCAGTAATATGCTAATGTTATAGAAACTATGTATGAAAAACAAGCAATTAAGCTCATCACGAATAACGTTTCATATAGAAAAGATATATTTATAAATTATTGCATTTATTTTTTGAGGAAGAAAATGTAAGATTTTTTTTAAGAATAATATACATATTTTATTAATTATAATTCGGTAAGAAGCAATTTCTAATAGCTCAGTAATATAACTGTCAAAAAGCACAAATGATTTTTTTTTTAAAATATAATATTTATTGACTTTTAGACAATCGATGCTTATAAATAATATTTAAACTTAAATTTATTTAATGTACATTTTCTCTTCATTAGCATATAATGTGAATGTTCCTTCACGGATATTTATTTCGAGTTTCAGAGAATTAAACAATATTAAAACAATTGATCGTTGATTTGGTGGTCGTGGTATTCTAGTGGAAACGGTCGCAAACCCGCGGCAGACAGTTTTCATCGGGTTGCGGGTTCGAGCCTTGATGCCCCTAAAGACCCATTGTGTATTCGAGATTAATACACGTAAAATCTGTCAAGGTTCAAAGTCCTCCTGTTGGCGTGGTGTGGAAGTTAGGAGAGGGAGGTGCCAGCTCAAGTGTCATCCTCTTCACATGACCGAGGTTCAAAATTATGAGGTTTGCAGCTAATAGTTTAAGTGTTGCTTCTAGTACGATGTTAATAAAACTAATCAATCATCCGTCGTTGATTTGAGAAAATCGGAATTTAATTAAAAATCTATCACATTGATATATTCTCAATAGTTTTCTTTTCTTTTCGATTAATCATTTTGATTATAAAGAATAAAGTTTATCTAAATTTTCTAACGGTTATAATATTACATATTTCTTGAAGAACTTTAACCGTAATTTCAAACTAAACATTTCAGTAAATGTTACATGCATGGCTTTCATACTAAATATTATAATATTAAAATATGTTACAATGCTACATACTTTTAAACATGTTTTTGAATATTTGATCTTTGAATAAAACGAAATAAACATTTATTTTTTTAATGTAGTATTTTATAATAAGTTCAGAGTAAAAGTCTCAAGCAAAAGAAATATTGCTGGAATAGTTAAAATGTTCCCTCAGGACTACACCTATGAATATTCATACAATAATACAGAAATTATTAAGCTCGATAAAAGTTAAAACATTACAAGACCTTTTTTTTTCCTTTGCTGATTTTTTCTGTAATTAATTCAAAATTAATTTATAATATATATATTTAGCTGGAAATATAAGACATAATTTTAATAAATTGAGCATTTTCGTTAATTGTTCAAAAGAATTACTAATTTATTCAGATTTTTAGACGCTAAAAACATATTCACACTTCCTTAATAATCAGAGGAGAATTTTTGTGTGTATAAATAGATAATCCATAATGTTTATGTATTAAAATTTGAAATGGTATATAATATAATTTGAAAATTATATCATGTAACGGTGCTGTCTTCACTGCCTGCTATAAATATTGCTAAATAAAATAATTATAATAGATCTTTCCGGATTATTGTATATGAATAGAATAATGTACTGCATGAAAATTCTAATTGTGATTCTAAGAATGAAACAAGGAAATTGTAGGGAAAAAACATTGCTTCAGTTTCTTGAATTGTAAACGGACAAATAATCGCAAAGCGGCTTTTAGAGGATACTTCCCCTAAAAAAGGGAGACTCATTGGTTGTTAGGGACTTCCTGGAACTCAAACATCCCCATTGCCCAGCAGGTGAAAAACACTCAATTTGGTTCTTTTGTCAGACGACACCCCTTTCTCGTCGATGATCCTCGTTTTACACCCTTTCTCGTCAATGATTGACATTTCTGCTTAGAAATGTCTGACATTTCTACTTAGAAATGTCAATCATTAACGAGAAAGGGGGTAAGTAATGTAGTAAAAACTCCCGTCCTTATCAGGACTTCCTTCTCGAAAGTGCCCGTCCTTAAAAAGGTTTAACAAAAAATTAGCAAATTATTCTAATTTTACAACTTACACTGGGTTTGGGGCCCCGTTGGTGATTATTATAAAAAAATAGCGGATTTCTTTTCACTGTCTCTTATGGTGAGAGAACGAATGTCTCTGCTCTTCGGTAGCTTTTGCTTCTAGTGCGACGTTAATGAAAACTAAACTAAACTAAACTGCTCTCCTTGGTAGGAAATAGTTATGATTTTAAAAATTATTTCATTCTTACTGGGAGGTCTTGTGGTGAATTTGAAATACTGGTATTTGGCCTAGACCAAATCTGAGTTTTTATACGAATTACGGTTTTATTACTTGCTTCTAAACTGGTTACGATCCCTTCATTTTTTTTTTATTTAAATCATTTTAATTTAAAAAATAGAAATTTACGTCTCTATGGCTCAGCTAGAGATGTTAACCACTACGTTTTGGCTTTTGCCCTCTTACCAGATATTTTCCTTTAAATTTAATGGTCGTTGAAGCAAAATCTATTTGGCTGAATTCTGTGTGTGAAAAACGCTAATTGTATTCTAAGCATAAATCTTGTATTCTTACGGTTCGTAAAATTACCCTTCATTTTTTTTAATTGTTTCAAATTTTTATTATATTTCTTATTATTTTAATATTCCCTTATTATGTAGCTGTAATTGTATACCTTGTATACATATGTTCATACCTTTGCCTAAAACTTCATTTTTTTCACGAGTTTGTGAACGCTTTTGTATTGTGCCTTTTAACCTATTATCATCTTATTTCTGCAAGAAAATTCTAACTGTTAGTTTCTTTCTTCTTATGTGTCTATGATAAATATTTTTTGCTGTGTGAATATATTGAACACTTAATTTAACCTTGATTGTGAAATTAAGAAGGCTGCGGTAGCCTAGTGGTCATGGTTTCGGATTCGTATCCAGCAGTTTTTGTTCAATCGCGGGCTCGTTCCTTGGCCGCTAAATACTCACTGTGTAGCCGGGGCTGATGCTCGTTAAATCTGTAGGGCCTATTATTCCAAAGTAAAGTGGAAGTTAGGAGAGGGGGTGCCAGCTCAGGTGTCGTCCTCGTCACTTGACCGAGATTCAAAATTACGAGGTCCGTCGCCAATAGCCTTCGTGTTGCTTCTAGTGCGATGTTAATAAAAACTAAACTAAATTTCGAAATAATGTAAAATCTTCTGTAATTCTCTCAATAAATACTGGGAGTGATTGTCTCTCGGAGCCCGGTTTGCAAATCTAAGCCCTTTTGGTGAGTTCGGAATCTTTGGGTATTCTGTCAATAGCTCCCGTGTTGCTTCTAGTGCTAAGTTAATAAACACCAAACGAAAACAAAATCTGGAGAGCTTGTGCAGGCTTGAACTGAAGTTAAGTGCATCCTCTTCGTCGTATATATATATATATATATATATATATATATATATATATATATACATATTGCAAAGGTGTAAATTGGAGATATATTTTCATATTATTGTTGTCCTGCTTTGTATTCTATTATCTTCAATTATACTTAATTTATATTTTTATCTTTAATTCTAATCTTGTTATTGTTAAAGTTCTTAATATTGATTTCCATTTTTGGTTATCAAAGTTCGTCCTCGAGTAGAAACAATTCGGTAGCCTTTATTTGACTTTCATTCTACACGATAATATCTTAAATATAAACAAATATCTAAAAAACAAATATATATAAAAATGTGTAAAATTTCTCCCTCAATTAAAAGAAACTTTATATTGTATGTATTTGCTCTTAGAACCACAAAAAGAAAGATAATTCTTCTTGAACATCATTCCGTGTAGTCGTCTGCGAAATGTGAAGCAAAGTGGCCCAAAAATCTTAGAATTCCACAACGCTGTTTTCTTAATCACTATGGTTTTATTCTATAAATATGTTAAATATAAACATTTGTCTTTATTCAAATTTAGATCAAACAAAAAAGAAATAACCCATATAATATTTTTGTTGCATTCTGCAAAAAATAGAAGGTACACACACGCAATGGAACACATTTGCCGACACAAATATCGTCATCATCATATACAAATATTTGTATATATGAAAATAATCTTTAACACGGAACAACAATACGCAAAAAGTTATTGGGTAGTATATATTTTGAAGAATTCAAGTGAGGAAATAAGCCACTAAATATAATTGCAATGTGCAACATTGCGAATATAGTCAATACACAAATAATGATTCATTTAAAAATAATTTTTAAAACTGTCCGATGCAATTCTTATGATTTAATAGAATCTTTCTAAAAACATTAAAATATAATATTTCAAATATATAATGTTTTAAATTTATATAAGCATTTTTGCATTCCTTATTCTTTCAAATTTGAAAATTCTCTATTTATAAACCAACAAATGTTATCGGACAATTTAAACAAATGTTTAAAATAAGTAATAACATTAAAAATAAAAACATTCCTCAAACAATCTTATTGAACTAAATAATAACAGTAAAAAGCATTTTTCAAATACTAGAAAATCACAGTTAAGTTAGGATGTTTACGTAACTGTAAAAAAATGTCCTTCTGTAAGCCAAAAAAAATTCAATTTATTATTTCAACTCTTATGTAGAAGAATGGTTCAATACCGCTATGCTACAGCGATCCCAAACTAAGATGCAAACAATTATTTTGAAACGGTAAGACATAAAAAAATATTCTGTGATAATTTTTCAATCAATTAAAAAGTAGTACATAATATAAAATGTAAATTATATTGGCTTACGTAACATTACCCATTTCACAAACGCAGTGCTGAGCAACGAATACCAGACTTCTTTACATCGGTAGGCATCACTTAGAAACAAGAGATCTTGATGTCACATGAGTTATTGTGGAATTCCTGAAATTTCTTAATTTTATCCATCATAGTTATGTAAGAGATGAAATATACCCAAACCCAAAACTGTCCCTATGCACACACGAAACTATAAACACGAAAAATCACTTACTGCATTAGAGCGGTTAAATCTTACTTAGCTTTTAGCCCGGTCAAAATAAAATGGCCTGAACTTAGATTAGAGAATAAACCTGCAATGGAGAAATGAACTTTTGGTAAGACCCTAATTTTCTTCCTTTGCCAGCGGTCCAGTTAACGGTGAATACAGTGGTAAGATAAATTTCATTTGGACGTCAGAAGGATGGGGCAACTGAAGCAGCGAGTTTACAGAAGATTTAAAAAATTGTGAAATACGCTTCGACGGTAAAAAGGTAAAAGTTAAGAAGTTGATTAACTCTAATAATGAATCAGTGATTGTGACTGAGAGTGAAAAGATAATTATAAAAAAAAATGGAACGTCTTTTATTCCAACAAAAATTCCTTTCAAACGGAACTTCATTTTTCCAGCAAAAATGCCATCTATAATAATGATCACGTTTTCGGGAAAATATAAACATTTTTATAACTTTAAATCTCTGTTTTATGATTTAATTATATCTGCAGATCAACTGACTCGTCACAGAAATTGTGTTGTTTGATTTCATTTCTTTCAAATGAAGTTAAAAGTTTACCTCCATATTTGAACCTATGAAATACTTGTATCACGATATGTGTGTGTGACAATAAAATATTACTTGTTGATATTCATGTACAATCAGTTTTGAATAATAAGAAAATAGAACACAGAAAATCTCAAAGAAATTCGTAAAAGGATTAATTGTATTGAGTAAAACATACAGATAATGAAAATACTATACTATGTACAAATTGATTTATTTGATTGCTTTTACAATATCCGGCAAAAGAAATTAGATGAAAAAAATCCAGAAAGAATTTTGATTTGATTCTAAAAGCAAAAGATGTGCTCACATTTAACAAACTTATAAAGCAGAGTAATTATTTTATCTGTGGATAGAAATTATGTAATCAAAAAAAAAAAAAAAAAACAATAACGAAAAAAATTATTTTCTTCTTCAAAGCCAAAACTCTTCTCAAAAATCGAATCAAAATATAGAAAACAAAACTTCAGGGTTTCAATGAAAAATTCCCCACCAAATATTCCGATATAAAAAATTCTTAAAATTAACCCCCAATAAAAGACCAAATCTTGCCGAATGGAAATGTCTATGTGAATTATATTTAAAGGAAAACCATGCAAAATCACAATATTCTTCAACTTACATCTACATGTGTGGTATAAAACATCCAAAACTTGCTTGTCGCAGACATAGTGTGGAGAAATATAAGGTGCCTACCCTAGAAAATCAAAGTATCACATCCTTCTTATAAGAATTCCGTGACAATAAAATAACACGAATATGCATCGGGGGTAATGAATTATTCCACTTTCATTGGCCGTAATGCAGTTGTACGATTCAAAAAGTGTTGTAATATCGACGGGGAATACTCTTTTGCAAAACAGAGGTTGAAAGTCAACTATGTGATCAGCGATTTTTGATTTTGCTTCAAATATAAACATTTTACCAAGAAAAATGTGTGATTTGCTTTCTACTATACTAGAATGAATACAGGCAAACATTTATTGACTCAATTGAATGAAACTAAACTTAAAGCGAAAATGAATATATTCGTTTTCAATAAAACTGGTACTTTTAGGGAGTCTTTTATGACTGAAAAAATTTACTGTGAACAAATGTTACTCAAAATGTTTCGGTTATAATTATTAGATTCCTATTTTTTGAAACGAAAGAGATTCATGCATTATTAAAGGCATGTAATTTTTATAGTAATGAGAAATAACGTCTACAAAGTAAATGAGGAATTATTATTCAGAGTCTGAATGTGGATGGGTTGCTGATGTACGATTCCAGGAAACCAGAACAAGTAGATCGTATCATGCTATCTCCTTAAAGATGTTAATTCTACTGATGACATTTTAAAACTTTTTTTTAAAATTGGATCTCTTGACATAAAAACTAATCATTGCTACTGAGAAGATAATCTAGTTATCGTGCAATGTTGTAACAGTCGATTTGTAGTAGAATTGCCATTCCATTAACATTGGAAAGAATCATCAGATAACACTCCTGTGGTTCTAGAATTTATGGCAAAGAGAGAGTTGTTACAGAAAAATATAATACTTTACTTTCAATATGAAGAAAAAAATCACCATTATTTGAATCAAGTAATAAAGGTATAATAGAGAAAGTCGAAAATACTGAGATAAATATTACTTGCCTCATCAAGCTGAAAAAAAGGAAATCGATATGTATTGTTTTTAATCCTGAATCAAATTATGTTAATGAAATTTCATTGAATGATTGCTTATGACATTAGTCACAGTTGAAATCTTAACCTCTTAGATGAGCAAACAAATTTTAGGCTAATATGTATTGTAATAGCATCTAATATTCAACAAACATTTCTTTAAATTTGATTGGAGGTTAAGCATAAAAACTGTGCAATTTTTGAGTCTGACAGTAATCCATACGTTGAGGTTGGGTTGAGGTTTGGATTACAGGTCATGACACCCGAGAAGAATTTTTTATGTCTCGTTATGCTGAGAACATCATGAAGGGATCAGCATAAGGTTACTACGTGAAAATGAATCAGCAACGATACCACCTTAATATCTCAATGGGCATCAGAAGGATTCAACACGCATCAGTTTGATACATTTGTCAGCT
>BMAW01004737.1:0-15275 GCA_019974015.1 Nephila pilipes | reverse complement strand
CAACAACAATCGTTTGACTTATTTTCGTATATGAATATTTCTATTAATTTTTAAAGTGACAAAAAAAAAAAAAAAAAAAAAAAAATTGAGGATTACACTTCGTGTTCTTTCAGCAAGCTGCCCGCTTTAACTCTTTACTGCTGTGATGTTTAGATGTTAATTTATTTTCAAAGCATTGTATTGTTTTTATTCATTGTTGTAGACTTTAAGGGACCGTATGCCGGTCAAGTCACGGGTTGAGCCCTGAAATACGCCATGTGGATGCATGTTAAATCTGGCCAAGTCCTCCTGTTAGCGAGCAGCGTGGAAGTTTGAGAAAGATGTTCACCTCAGTTGTCGTTCTCACACGTTGACCGAGGTTCAAAACGGGGTCCGTTCCAATAGTCCTCGTATTGCTTCTGGCGATGTCATAATCACGTCACATGTATCTACCGGTAACGATATTTTCAAGTCGCAGGTGGGTTTTGTATATGAGAGAAAGGTATTGAAACAGATGCGTTGCTAATGCAAAACAGATATTCTTTGTACCGTCATGTACAATGCCTCCAAAACAAATCTAGACATGGGTTTATAAGTTATACAACTAATTGTTGGAGCATCGACTCGTCGTCAACACTTGAGGCCAAGCTGGCTCACGCCTGTCAATGAGATCAACACCTATAAAAAATATGACGATGATTTTTTATTATTAAAATAGTCACATCAGACTTGAAAAAGATAAAGGATTCCTGGACAATACTACAGTTGGTTGCCCATCTATTCTAATATCACGGATATTTGTGAGTGTGTGTAAATAGTTCTCTTTTAATCTGAACTAACACAGAGTCTATCTTCTATATAAAGGCTGGTAAGCACATTTGGGCCTAAATTTTTGTAAAGTAAAAGAAAAATTCTGCAAAATACACGAACTTATATGTCATATGCTTATTTAACATGATTTCTGTTTTTTATAATAATAGTTACTGCAGAAAAATTAGAATTTCTTGCAAATTCGATGCTTAATATATAAAGTGCATGTTTCTAAGCGTTCAGTGCACAACATTGTCAAAAAAGTTCGGGGTGCTTAGGTGGAGATACTGGGAGTTCTCGAATCAAATTACAAAAATTAACCATCTGCATAATAACTAGTTTGAGTAGTATATTTGTCGAAGTAGATCTACTATAATAATGCTTACGATAGAATGAGCTTAATGGCATACTTGACGGACGATGGAAGAGTGTCAAGTTTTCATGTGCAAGAGCATAGTTTAGTTTCTTGATCACAATTCTCAATCTGCAAATCTGGGGCATGGCATACACCTCCACCCCCACAGATGGCCAAAGCTCACCAATAATCTTGATAAATCTCATTGTATTTGTGTTATAAAAGCCTTTAATTTTATTAATAAGATGTAGATTATACATAGGTAACTATAGGAAAAATATGTATAAAAATATCTCAAAAAAGTTTTCAATATTTCGCAACATTAAAAAAATCAGAATTAAATCTTCCTGCATAAGAATTTTACAGATTCTCTGGTATTATTGAAAGTGAGAGAATTTATGGACCTTACAGGGTTCGAAAGTGAATTAATCTTTTAACAATTTTAAAAAAACAAAAAATATTCAAAAAATGGTTGAAATGACCTAATTTTATGAAAGGGCATATAATCTTTTAAACAAACATGTTTTTTTTTTAAATCTCAACCACAGCTTATAATGATTTTATATGTATCAACTTATAAATGTTTTATCTGTGAATCTGTTTAGCTTGAATTGTATTCTTGCAGATAAATAAAAAATACGAACCTTGAATTAACGATGTAATAGTAATTTTAACCATATTTCCTCATGGTCAATAAGCTTCTTGCATTTGGTTACCAAAATCATACAGAAATGAGCATATTTGCAGGATTACACGTTTCAATATTAAAATCCACATTCGTTGTCCTCCCAATTGATTCCATGATTACGGAAACAGAGATTCCAAAGGAAGCTTCGAACTGAATAAATCGTAGATCTATTGTTACTATAATTTAATAACTCACCTACCATCCAAAATAGAGATCTAAAGTTACATCATCAATCTTAACCTTGCAGAAACAACCAAAGCACTGAAAACCCGACAAACGATATTCTTCTGATAGAACCATGTCCGATCGACCTACCATTGTCTTGCTGCTCCACAACCAGGAAGAACGACCCATAATCCAGATCCTGAACCCGGCAACCACTAAAACCGGTTCACTCCATCCCCAGAACCAACTATCCACATATGTTTATGGCATCGCAGTCTCAGCCTCAGAGAAAGTAGCTGCTGACTACATAAAATTGATACTACTATCGATACCTGCTGTTCTGATTGCACGTTAGCTTCAAAGAAATAGGGCGGAGAGAGGAGATTCCTTCTCCATTTTAATCAGCTTTTCACCATCCATATTCAAAAGTTCCGATTTAAATAAAACTAAATCAAAAGTATAGTTTTAGTTACCTTGAAAATCTAAAATAGGTAAGCAATGTACAAAAAACAGAAACAATTCAACATAAAAAAAAAACCCTGACAAAAGCCTGAATTAATACATATTTAAATCTGTTCAACGGTATGATAAGGTTTTAGATTGTATGAATTATTTTAGCACCATAACCATCTTAAAAATTAAATAGTCAATAAGTTCAAAAACTCAACAGAAGATACGTAAGAGAAAAACAACTCATTTATTATCTATCAAAAAATATTCTCGATGACTTCTTTCGAAAACCTCTAACTAAGTTAATCATAGTTTATATGTCAAATAATAAGATCTCGCTTACAAAATATCTCATTCCACCAAACGCTTCTCGATTATAGTAGATTCGACTCTGGGCTATTCTAACTCAGAGTCACTTACAACCAATGCTAATTCACTTAATTTAATTACAATAATTCCTCTGTTCACAAACACCTTTCAGCTTAAGAAATTCCTCTATCTTCCTTCTCTCTTTCAAAGTTCACATTTCGTTTATCAATTTTGCCTTACCTAATTCATTACTTTCTTAATCCTCCTACGCAACGTTTTACTCGGTTGGCGTAGTTGTCATTTATGAAATTCATATGCATGGAAAACATATTAGTAAGAAAACGCGAATAGCCTAACGTCACAAGATCACCAACATTTTTTTTTTTTTCAATAAAAAATATGTGTTTGGGTGAATTCCGAGAAGGGAAACAGTATAAGAATTTTAAAATTTTAACTTAATTATTAATTAATCGTGGATCATTTCTTCTGCCCTTTCTGATTCTTTCCCACATAAATCGATTACATATTGCTCTCCCCTGACCTTGTTTCTTTCATGCGCACGATCTCCAAAAAATTTCGCAAAAACGTTTCTACCTCGTGATGGGTAAAATGCATTTTTTTCCAGAAACCCTTCAAGGCAACAGAGTAGTCAAAAAAATACTATTGAAATATATAAATAATCACTGAAATAGTTTTAAAATTGCAGAAAAATCTTTATGTTATGTATTCTTAATCTGGATATTAGAAATTAGAATTTATGTAGTAAAATTGTTATAGGTAAAGTGTTTTTTAGTTGGAAATAAAAGTTGAGCTTGCAATTGAACTTAGATTATTAATTCCATGATTATTTTCCTTTCTACGCTTTACCTTGACTTTCTGAATTCGTTTATGCCAAAAAAACAGTTTACCAGAATTTGTGCTTGGAGAGCTAATGTGCCAGCATAAAATCATTATAATTGATCGATAATTGCTGCTTTCTCCCCCCTGTTCTATATAATAAGTATTCTTTATCATCCATCTTCATTGTTCTGAATTGTGCTTCCTGCCTGGAAGAGTTAATAAATCTTGAGAATTATAGCGGTTTTTTTTTTCTTAGACTTTTGTAAACTAATTTTGTGTTGAAGATAAAAGCACTAGAATTCTACAATCTCAGTCTGGGAGGAGTTGTATTACATGCAAAATCGAAATAATGATCAGATGCCTCGTTGTTTCTCCCTCTGTCTTATAGAAACCGGCTACATTTTACATCCATCTTCCAGTACCTTGAATTAGCTTGGCTCAAAATGATGACAATTTTATAGAAAATAGAAAAAAAGGCGGCGGAACGTTATAATTTTTTCTGCTTAATTCGAATTGCCTTACGGAGAGTTTATTGATTTTTTTTTAAAGTTTCATCATTAAATAAAACATCATTACAATTCAACGATTTCACGAGGAAAAAATATCAGAAAATGCGTTTAAACATTTTTTCTAACTGATTTGTATGTATGAAGCAAATTGCCGTAAATGTGACAAATTGCGATTTAATACGTCTCTTGGAACTAAGGAAGGCCATACCTCTGCTCCTGCTTGCATTAATTATCATATTGTAACGCTTTTCTGTTACTACTAAATATACATGTAAAATTTAATTGCATAGTTAATTGTCACATTCCAATTGAGTGCATTGTTTGCCAATATCGCACTAGAAGCAACACGAGGCTATTGCATAACGGACGTCGTCATTTTTCAACTCCCGGTCATGAGATGAGATTCACTTGACTGAGGGTCAAAATGATGAGGCGACACCTGAGCTGGCACTTCCTCTCCAAACTTCCCACCACGCCAACGGACGACTTTCTACAATTCCAATTGAAGAGAACAGAAAACACAAACGCACTGTTTAACAGACTTCTGCAAGACATGCATGATTCTCCTCTCATAAATAACTCTCAATGAGCATTTCTAATCCTAGATTAGAATTAACAATAAATTTCTAGCTATCGATACACCCGTTTCGGAGTAGTACTTGAATACTACGGATTCGACTCCTATTTCACTTTTTCATTTTAACCAGATTCTACTTCTTTCCAGATTTTGATCGTACAAACAATCAACTACAGCAATTTATCAGACACCAATAACACTATCGATTATGCACCCCCCCCCCCTTTTACTTTCACTGATGTTAATCCTGTTTCATTTATATGTTTCATTATCATCAATTCAATTTCATTACACTTCTACGTCTTCATCTTACTTAAGCTAATCCTGCTTTATTTGATTGGAAAAGGAGTTGGAATTTTAAATAATCAGAAAATAACCCAGTATTAGTTAAGTTAAGGCTTCTACAAATAGCTCGCGTGTTACAATATTACATAATCTTCAAAACATTAATTGTACTTTTAAAAAGTTAGTAATTAATCAGTAATTATTTGGAGACTCTTAGGGGATTGCTTAAGGATTGAGGTTGTCTCAATCATACTTAAATTTGCTGTTAGGTACAATACGATAAGTTTTGAACAATTATATATTTTTATCACATTTTAGAGTTTTTAAATTTATTCTTGTAACAACGAAACCGAGTGAAATTGAAAATATTTATATGTGGTTTGTCTTGAATTTCATGTTTAAATATTATTTTATTGTATATATTAATGCGGTCACCAGCATCAGTTTTTTTTAACCTGAATCTGCGCTTACTTGAAATGATTTCAAAATGAATGCATAATCGTAGATACAGAAAAAAACCGGCTTCAATCTGTTTAAAAACTGTTAATCGAAGAAAATATAATGTGAAAAATGAGTTTCCAAACGTTGTTTTGTCTCTTTTCGCGCAGTGCTTTCTGGATTCTCAGTGCAATTAAAAAATGATCAAGTTTAAGAACATTTTTTAAAAAAAAAATTGGCAGGTCGTACAGTCACCAATTTCTTTGGTGATTTAATGCATTGTTATATTATTTTTAATGAAATCGTTTTTTTTTAAGAATTTTGATCAATTTTTTTTTTATCCATATTTGAGTAACATGTGAAAATTTTCAATACATTAAAAATTTATGTATTTTAATCCGTGTTTTAATAATTTTTTTAACAAATTTCTTGATTAAAAAATACAACGCACAATGCAAAAAATAATAAACAATGGGTGACTGCTCGACCAGTCAATGCTTCAAAAATCACCTTAATGCCTTTACGAGGATCATTCAATAAGTCCTCAGAAAATCCAGAGATAGCTCTCTCTCGTAGCATTGGGAAATGATTTTCTTTTTCAGTAAGCATCATGACTCACTGTGTCCGAGTCTCAGTTGGATCTTTGTGATCATGATGCCTTTCTCACCTCCTCAAAAATTTTAGTCATAACTTTTCGGACGTCCTCCTCGCTTCCTTGGAGTAGATTCGCTTCTGAACAAATATGTTTTGATTCTTTCTTGTTTTCGGTATATAACGATGAATCCATTTATCATCGTCGGTGACAATCATTGATGCAAAACAGATGTCGCCACAACTCATCGCGGCAGCAATCCAATTCTTAGCAGCAACAAAACAACTGAATTATATTAGAAATTAGAACTCCAGGTTTGGGGACTTCAGTGGCTTGCTCTCTTAGGTAGGTGCGGCATCAGACCTAGAGGCACACTAGTGATCATTTCCTTCCTCTGGGGTTACTTATAGTTTGGTAACATGGGTGGCGCACCCCTAGGATACCCTAGCGATCCTTCTCTATCTTCGACATATAGCTACATCTGGCTCTTGTGCGCTATTAAACAACTATCACTCACTCATTCGGGGTGTCATTTGATGGGTGATGGGCTCGAGCCCACGGAAATTGCAAGGAATGTTTGGAAACTGCTGTTTGTTGTAAACACTACTTAAAACATTATACAGTATAGTAACGAGGTTAAGAGAAGAAATAACAAACATCTAAGTAGGTGCAACCCCATCTTTTCTCGACATCGTCTCAGAATTATGAAATTATTCGCAAATAATTCTAATTCAACGTGAATTAGAAGCAAACAGAACATATGAAACAGCGGATTCAAAAAATGCATTCAGTTCTTCAATCAAGTACGTCTACTTTATCAGTTATAAGTTTCTAGCCTCATCTACAAGTTTGAAACATTAGTTTGTCAATTTTGAATAGCGCTTAATTCACCTATCTGTAATTTCTGTTTTCTGTAAGTGGAAACATTTTTCTGTTATTGTGTTGAAAACTAATTCCTACCGTAAAATTTTTTAAGGATATCGAACACATTATATACTTCAAAATTATGTAGTAAAATATAACATTATTGTGCAAGAAAATGATAAAAAAATATAAATTTCACTGATGTTTTTTAATTTGACTGCACGAAAGCCAAACTGACTTGTGAGCATAAAGGAGAAAATATTATCGTAATTTTTATGTCTATATAGGAGGGTTTAAACAATTATTATTCCTATATATAATGCTTACAGATGTTACATAACGGTAATCAAAGCATTCATAAAATATTACATTAATGGAAAAAAGATAAATACTTATAAGAAAGATGTATTCACTTCTTTTCTTCAGAGCATGTTGTAGTTTTATTGTGATTAAGATTTTGATATATTTGAAATATATAATATAAGAATGCGAATGTTTTAAAATCGCATTTTTTTTTTCTTTCTATTTACAGACTTCCTGTAAAAAAAGGGGCTCTATAGTAAGTAGAATTTTTTTCCAATACATACATTCCGATTATTCATACAAATAATTTTCCAACTATAATTATTATTGAATAACAGTTTCAATACATTAAAAGAGAATTTGAAAATGTTTCTCTTTATTTTGGAAGAGAAGTTTTGGTTAAATATTAAACCTTCAAAGTCTCATTACCAAATTTTGAAAATTCCTTTAACAATTTTTTTTCTTTCATAATGTAAATTCCATTTAAATTGTAAATGCTAAACTCTATTACCTATGTTTGAGGGAACACAGAACCCTAAAATTGACTACAATTTTGAAAACATTTTAGTACCTTATTTTAATTGTAGAACTTTTCTAAATATAAGAACAAAATTTAATAGCTCTAGCTACATAGTTTAGCGAGCTATTGGAATTTTCTTAAACAGTGAGCCAAATCATATTTCATTGACCTTCAAAATTTTAAACTGCATTTTCTCAGTTTTTTATTTTTTATAATGGTCATGTATTTAAAATGTTGCTGCATTTTTTTTCTTGTAATTGATATAATTTTTTTGAAATTTTTGTATGGTTATTTACTATAATATATATTTAGTAATTTTATCTAAGAATAAAGATTTAGATAAATAGTTATTTCTTTGAAAAAATCCACAAAAATATGTTCAGCTGTTTTTTACTGATTTTCATCGTGTTTAATTGAAAATAAATTGTAAAACTATTAATTACTCGAGTACAATTAAACATAATGCTAGAATTGTGAGAAACACTTCCACGAAATCGAGAAAAAATTGTTCAAAAGTATTAAAAGTTGCAGAAGTATCAGGAATTTTATAAAATTTTGAAATATTTTGAAATTTTTTTTTCAAAGTATTGTTCATTAGGAAATAATTATTTTTTTCTTTCTAAAATGCATATTTTATGTGTTTTCAAACATAGAGAATATAAATCTTTTCTTGTAAACATCTAATTTTAACAGAATTTCTCATAGGGGACCGTGTCCCTCGTAAAAATGTAAGCATTTTTGCATTTTCAAATTGGTAAGCTCTTCTTTCTCTATATTGATGTAATTAAATAGAATTTTCTCAGTTTAGTAAATTACGATTGAAACAAAGTGGCATTTTTTTTCAATGAATGTGAAACTTCAGAATTTAGAATGCATCTGCGTTTCAAAAAAATGTGGTACAGTAATTAAAAAAAGAAGTCCATGATAAACACCCACGGTTTTCATCACATCTTGACAAAATTTGTATCTATGTCAATGACTTAAAGCGAACTAAATCATCATGATAAAGGATTGATTAACATAGTTTTATTATTTTTATTTCTAATGATAAGGTAAATACAAATATAAAAACTAGAATAGAAAAAAGAAGTGACCGCAGTCTTTGCCTAAAAATCTATAGCTTGTCAGTAAAGCGTCGTTTCCGAGTCGCCATGAAATCATGCACATCGACAGAGGTGGTCTCTGTTCATTCGATCTGCCGAATTACGGAGAGGGACGTCAGAGCTCGTAAAGATTTCAACGCGATTTCAAAATCGTTGTTTCGGCCCGGAAAAATCATGGCCTCTGTCTTTTAGGACCATAAACATATTCTCCTCATTAAATTTTGGTTCCAAGAGGAAGCAATTAATTCCGAGCAGTATTGAGAAACCCTAAAAAAAAACCAGTAAAAAACTATTAATCAAATTTCACATTTGGAAAAGATATAACAATAACACAATCTGTAATCGTAACGATAACGATCATAATTTTACTCCTGAGGACATATTCTTAAGCTAAATAGAACCGAAAAATGTACGTTACTTAAAAAAAAAACTGTAAGATCCTTTGAGTGGGAGTGTACATTTTTAATATTTACAGGTTTTAGAAACGAATAAAGACGTATAAAGCTCACTTTTTTGAGTGGCAACGATACAATGGTTGCTGGTACATTATTTCTGGCCTCTTTTTGTAAATCGCCAAGTTAACCGTACGGCTTGGTTACGTGGTTGATATAGTGTAGTAAGGTTACGTGGTAATTATACGTGGTTGATAATTTTGATGCTGATTATTTTCATGAAATTGTGATGTTGTATTATTTTTATTTCACTGTTCTTTATTGTTGATTGATTTCATATGTGTTTTAATTTTCTGCTTTTTTTAATTTCCAGGTTTTAACATATTTGCTAGATTGGTTTTTTCCCCCAGGGATCAAAAATGACGAACGAAGTAAACTAATTACAAAAATATAAAGTAAATGAATCTTTAGTATTATACGTGCCCCAATCATCAAAAGTCGAGAATAAATGTTTTAAAATTTATATAACTGAAAACAACATCATTTTAAACGAGGAGGAAGGTTTTGATTCTGATAACGTACATGAAATGTTGAATAAATGTGACAATAGTATTTATAAAAGTCGAAGTCGCATTGACGGTGCTCTTGTTCATTATGAATATTCAAAATGATGCATATTGTGTAGAAATACATATTTTACTTTACAATCTTTTTCTAATCACCGTAAAATCTACGAAGGATATGCCACTATTGAAAATAAGTATGACAAAAAAGGAATCAATCAAAGAGGAAAAAATGCAGTATTAGAATGTAGTATTTGTCTAAAAAGTTTTTCATATTTATCAAAATTACAGAAACATACTGAACGATGCTCAAATTCAACTTTGCCTTATTCTTGTCCACATCCTGAGTCTAATTGTAAATTTAGGTACTTGACACAGTCGTTAACACATGGAAAAGAAGTTCATGGAATAAATATGACAACGAATGAAACAAATTTTGAAGATAAGTTAAGTTTTCAATTATGGCTAGAAAATGAGAGTGCTAGAACTTTTTCTTCTTTTAAAAAAACTTACTGGTGATAAAACAACTGAAACAAACATTTATTTTTATTACAGTAGTCAATGTATTAAGTCCGTAATATCAAAGTCATTTAATAGGAAAACTAGTCGAAGATTCGTCAAAGGATTAATACGACTGACTGAATGTCTTGCTCGATTTATTGTTTTTGAGACAGATAAAATGTCATGATCATAAATGATCGAGATAACTATTTTGTTAAAGAATCATTTTTGACAAACAAAAAAGCCTATCATATTATATGAATTCTCTGAACTTACTTTTACTGCTCCATAAAAAAGACGCTGGTTGAAATTATTAATAATAAATTGCAAAATGAAACTTATAATTGTATTTTTTTATATAAACCTCAAGGACAAGATATGGTTTCAGGTTCTAAAAGCTTAAAAAAAATTGCCAAATAATTCGTTCGTAATTGGCTTACAAACAGCTGAACAAAAAGAAATGATGGTAAAAAGCTGTAATAAAATATTATGCATTGACTCAACTCACAAAACCAATGAGTATGATTTCTATTTAATGAATTTAATCGTACCTGATGAATATGTAATAGGTTATCCAATTGCACATTTTATCACAAATAAATTAGATATGGAAAGTATGCATTGTTTATTTGACAGCATAAAAGAAAGAGTTTCCAACTAAAATCTTAATTGCATCATAACTGATGATAAAACAACAGTCCCGCTTTTAAACAAGTGTTTGGAGATGAGGTTAAACACCTGCTCTGTAAATAGCATCTGCATCGTGCTTGAAAAAACAGTTAACTGATATTGTTTCTAGTTTAGAAATGAGGAATAATATTTAGGCTTTTTGACATTTCTTTTAGAGGAAACGAATTCAATAAAATTGAAAAATAGTATGGATAATTTTAAAGTTACATATCCTGACAAGGAACCTGCTGTCATTGAATATTTCGATGATAGTTAGTATGGTAGAGAGGAATTATGGAGTATGTCATATCGTCCATTTCCGCATTCATATACCGATATGAATATGTATTATAAGTCGTTTCATAAGCGCACATTCAATTGTCGAATAGATAATGGAAATGATATTGTATTAAAAATAGAGAGAGAGAGAAAATGATACATATTTTGCACATCAATATAGAATAATATTTCGCATACACCCAAGTGTTTATCCTTCAACATATAAAGGGCACAATACTGGATTAGAAATTCCTGATGCAGATGTTTATGTGAAGGCAATATATTCATGATTAGTATAATCACAATCTAATGGAGATGTGTTTTACGAAGTTAAAAATATTGCAGCAGGATGTTCAGACCATGATAAATGCTTCTGTAGGTGTATAAAAAATTACATTTACCTCTATGTATGCATTTGTATACTTATGTATGCCTGGATAATCAACTACTGTACAAACATATTCAAAAAATTAACTCAGTATGTGTTCAACAATTTCCATATTTTGATGATGTTTTAAGGTATCCATCTACCTTTAAAACGCGATTTTCGGTCAGAAAGTCGATTTTTTTTTTAAAATTTACGGTCTATTATTAGAGCCGGATTACTTAGATTTCTGGAACAGTTTCAATTTTCTTTCTATCTTACATAGAACTTGAGTTACAAGCATTTTAATAATAGTCTGTGTCAAATTTTAGTATTATTTAAGAATAAGAGCAAATTTTCATAAAGGATGGGTGTAGGATAGTATAATTGATGTATTAAATTTAAAAACCATACAAAGTATATAAACCAAGTTATCATATGATGTATTACTTTAGGGAAATATTTTGAATAGCTCTTATTTTCTAGGTTGTTTTCTAATCTATTATGCGAATCAATTAACTCTGTACTGGGGACACTCTTGCATCCCAGAAGTTTTTTGATATGAAGATAATGCTAGATGGGATTTCCATCTGTGGTGACATTATCTGTATTATAACCGCATCACAGTTGTGAAAGACTTTTTGAAGCATTCAGATTTGTAAGGAGTAATAGGTAAGTTATATTTATGTGAAAAGCAACACAGGTTTGAACTAATGTTGTTCAGCAATAATGGAATTTTGCTTCTACCGTCTACTTTTTAAGACTATCACTTTAAAAAGGAGGAGTCTTTAGGAGCTGATAATACGTTATCGATAAGATACCGTTTATTCTTTATGATTATTGAATTGAAAAATTAATTAATGTTTTGTACTGACAATATTGAAAAAAATTGTATCAACCAAATTTAAAATATATTTTGACATTATTTTCAATATAGACTCATTCCAGAGATTTGAATCCAGATGAGTATTGAGTGAGCAGCTAGCTAAAATTCTAAGCTCACAAAAATGAAATTTCATTACATTTTACATCCAATTAGAAAAGTTTATTTAAATTATTATTAAAATTTTCAATTTATCGAGTCAAACAAATATACAAGAAATTATTACATTATTTTATTGAATAACAACTTGCCATCTGAACAATATCTAAATTCAATTAAGAATTGATTACATTTTCTCTCTAAAAGTTTTAAGTTATAGCAAAATGTTTGTGGGTAATATTCATCAGAAACATGATATTTTTAGAAAATATACATTTCAGTTATATCTATGTTTAAATTCTATTAACGTTGAATTGTAAATAGGAGCATGGTATGGTAAATCAATTTTACTAAATTTGGTCATTAGAAACCGCATAACAATAACATATTTAGTACCCTTTAAGTAGAAGGATACTAAAACAGCAACTAAAAACAGAAAGTTTTCCGTGATAAGGTCGAATTTCATCGTTTTCAGAAGTAACTTCGGGAAAAGAGAACAGACAAATTTCATTCATAAAGATAGTTTAATTATTAACCGCCTAAGGGGCTATTGTTTTAGTTGGATCAATTTGGCGTACCAGATCACTTTTTAATTTTTTATCATTTGCTTCAATTTTAATTACATTTAGCTTAAATATGTTCAATTTAATAATTTATCATTCGGTTTAATTTTAACATCGGAAAAGTTTGCTATTGTCCATTTCTCGAAAGTTTGTATGAAACTTTTTTTGTTGCTTAAATCTAATCATCTTATTAACAAAATTGAGGTTCACAGAATAAAGATCTACAAGTACAACACTCATGTAAAATTTTAAATCTCTACATGCAAAATATTTTTTTTTAATCCTGTGGGAAAGTGTGAAAATAACAAACTGAGAAAAAGAGGTTTGTTTACATTGCATTACATAGAACAAGCCACTTCAGACATTTACATTTTTTGTTACACAGGGCGTAATAAGTGTCGTATTTGGACGCGGTTTGCTTTAAAATGCTCCTCACATTCAACACTATTTTTTGAAAACAAATTTGAAACATCGAAGTTTTGAAGGTGCAAAGGTACTAAGTCCCCTTAAGAATAATTAAACCCTTTTAGAATTCAACAACAGTACAATGTTATATTCTTTACTCCACAAATGTTTTTATTTTTAGACTTACAAATAAAAAATACGTCATAGAACAAAATAATATAAGAAATATTCATCGTTAAATACATTTATACTAGAAAAAATTATTTCTTACTAATTCTTTCGTTAATTCAAATTGAAATGTTGATGAACATTTTTAGTGTCATTTAATTGAATTTTTTTGTAATAAAAATTATTATGATATACAACATGAATAATTTTGGGTTAATATGTGTGTGTGTGTGTTTTCTAAATTTTGGTGAGAACGTTCAGGATTTTTTTTTTCTTCCAAATTTGGTGAATTTCAGGATTTAGAACAAGCAGAAACACTAAATAGATTCTTTTTATTTTGAAATGCATATTAATAATAATTTATTGTAGTGTAATATAAATTATATCAAATGTTATATCACACACAATTAGTTATTTCAAGTGTAATGTCGAGGAATTTAAGTATCGTTGAATTTTAAAATAAAATAGAAAAAAGTTAAGATTCTTAAATTGGAAAAAAAAAAAAAAAATGTTTCGCTAAGTTTGTAATGAACTATATTTAATAAGAAAATTTTATTTGTCATATTAAAATTTTGTATATATCTATACATACCTACAATAAAAAAGTACAATAATGTTTACCCCTATCAGTAAAAGCTTACAAATCTTAGTTTCTATTTTGGTAAATTATTGCACTGAATATTAATTTCACAATGCTCTTGAAGATGAAAATTGTTTAAATATGTAACGTGTATAGCAACCACAAAACAATTCGAACAAATTGCTATTCAGTTATTTTCAGTAACAATTATGAAAGTTAGATTAGATGAAACGTGCCTCCAGAATATTTCAAGATTTGAAACAAAAGAAACACTTTCTTCTGTAAATCGGAACTGAGATATTATAAAAAAGATATTATATAATAAATAATGGAAAAAAAAAAAGATATTATAAATAATGAACACATTCCTAAACAGTATTAAGTCAAACATTGGTTATTTCTATGACTTTTCAAAAACATGCAAAGTACTTATTTCTGTTTAGCTTAAACTAAGGACTCATATTCTTATAACCAACTATAAATTCAGTTTTCATTAATTTAAGTGTATATATATGTGTGTGTACAAAAAACCATTTTTTAAAAGATTTTACACCCGTAAAAATAATGATCAAAATTTCTAAGCAAATTTTCTAAGCATGCTATTTCCACTAAATTCCATTTGAAAAGCAAAATATTCTCAACAAGTCAACCTTAGGAATAAAGAATTTATCATTTATGGTTTGTTTTCTATATAAAAAAAAGCCTTAGTTTTGCTTCTAAGGGCAACGTTAATTAAACAAATCAATCAAATGTGTAAAAACAGTGAAGATTTTGAAGAGAAATTGCTATTAATTTATCGCTAACCAGTAATTCCAAACTAATTCCTAAAATTCTACAGTCCTAAAAATTGGAGAGAGAGAGAGTTCCTCTCTCTCTCTTTCAGTATATTTATAACAGTCTCTGTGCAAAAAGAAAATTTAAAAAAAATAATAATAATAAAAAGAAATTAAATTAAAAAATAAACCGAATTCATATAGTCCTTTCCTTCCACACGTGTTATTTCCTTTGCAACTCCATACTAT
>BMAW01004735.1:44881-114814 GCA_019974015.1 Nephila pilipes | reverse complement strand
GGTAATATTTTGCAATTTGCCAGCAACTCATTTTATAATTAATTTTAATATTTTATATTTTAAATCTATTTATTTCTCCGTTCTTTTTTCAAGTAAACATATTGTTGGATGATAAATGTCATATAAATGTTCTAACTATTAAATAAATCAAACTTTTATTTAACGTATTCATTGAATTTATTATTTAATTCAATTTTTATTTAATACTAAACGCGTCTTATTGTTTAAGAATAAATATTTATTTGGTGCAGTGGTGGTGTAATTGCCTATTTGAAGAAATTTCATAATAAATTATCTATATATTTATAACAAACTTTTTATGAAACAACAATTCATCAATTTAAATGCATTTACATTCAAGCGAACAATAAGCATTTTTTAAAAAATGATACTGATCAGTTATTGTAGGTGATTAGACTTCAAAGTTCACTTGAAATAATTATCTCAAATACCAATATTGCTGATATGCATCATTGATGATATTTTATGAAATTCCTTAGCAACATTAATTCGATTTCGCAAATATTATTTAATTCAATAATTTCGAATTAACTTATTTAACATGTAAAACCAACTGTGATTTCTTATTTAAATACATAGGAAATTTACAAATAATATCTCAACTTTGAAGAGCTACCATTTCGAAACTAAAGAAGTTACACCCTTTTGGGTCAAAATAAAATTAAAAATAATTGGCGTAATAAAGTTAAAAATATTCATCGTGAACATTATCAGAAGCACGAACGATACAATTAGGGACGCACTAATATAAGGAATGATATAATAAGGCAGGATAAGGTAGATTGGTAGCAGAGATGATGACGATCATATTCTTAATAAGTGGCTCCAACAATCTTTGATCTAATTCCCTGAGGTTTTCTATGGGGTATTAATAAAAGATAAAGTACTTACTACTCCTCTACTACTAGTGAATACTGATGAACTAAAAATGCGAATAATTACTACCCTTCAAATTTTAATACCAAATATGCTGAAAAAATGAGAACTGTTTTCGAATGGATGTGATTCGTGTTTCTGGATCCCATTGATTTTTTATGATGATATAAAATTCAAATTAAAATTTCTAACTGAATTTTTACAAAAAGTTGTACTTTCAATTAGTTTTGTAATATTAGCTCTCTAAAGTTTGGATATTCCTTTGCACACACTCTGTAAAACATTTATTCTATCTATGACCAAATTGCTATAGATTTTATCCATTTTTAAATTAAATAATTTTTGACGACACTATTTTTACAAAAAGAACAATTTAGTCGGATAAATAGAGGATGTTTTAAAGATATATGTAGGCCTTTTAAATTTCATTCACTTTAGACTACGATGTTGTTTTATAATACTTCATAATATCCATTAAAAGAGTTTAAAATTACCAATTTATTAAATATTAATCTGATATGGAACGCTGTTCCATGCGGGATAAAACAAAAGTTGTTGGATTTGAGGCATGACACTGCATATTGCTAGAAAATTTTAAATATTTTATAAGCAAATCAGAATGTACTTAAATTTTAAGACACTTTACCTATAAATGTACAAATTTCACCAGTGATTAAGAATCAAGCCAAATAGACAACGTAGATTTATAGCACTCTTTCAACCATTTATGTGGCCACGGTTGCCTAACAGTCATGGTGGCGAACACGTGGTCGGTGTTGTTTCCGTGGACCTGTGGGCTCGAGTTCCTGGGCCACTGAAGATCCACTGTGGAGCGGGGCCGATTCATGTTAAATCTGTCGTACCAAGTCCTAACGTTGGCTTGGTGTGGAAGTTTGGAAAGGAATGTGCCAGTCAAATATCGTCCTCATCACTTGACCAAGGAACAAATTTAAGAGGTTCGTCGTCAATAGCCCTCGTATTACTTCTATATCTGCATGAAACGCGCACAGTTTCAAATTAGCATGCATGACAGAGCATTTTGTCTTTCACCTCGACCATCCCTCATAGGTGTTAGAATCTTAGAATATCTTAAAAATTAATATTTTGGACACAAAAGGGCATTAAACAAAGTATGTTTATAGGATTTCGGATACACGTGGATTTAACCTCCTTCCTTAGATGAGACAAAGAGGACTCACACTCAAATGGATTTTGTTCATATAAACTTAGGCATGCTCTCAATATGCAGGTTTAATGAATGCTCCTTAAATGAGCTCATAGTATTTGTGATAATTGAGGGGAAAGTCTCAGTTTTGATAGAGCTTTGAATGTTTGAATGGACAGTCTAATAATTCGAAGAACTCTTATTTAAATTTGATTTTAACAATCATTTGCATTTTCTTCATCTAACCCCTTGAAAGTATAGGGATTGTTGAAAGGAAGATGTAATGCAATGTCTTATCTATGATTGGCTAGACATTTTAAGACCAATAACTTATTTTAGGGTTAATGCGTGATACACAAATTGGCGGTAGTATTAAGTAGGATTACTATTTCTCGTGACATCTCATTATTAAGGGTTTCCACATACCTGGATAGAGGAAATATATGCTGTGATATGATCGGTCAAAAACATGATTATTGAGAGTATAAAATGAACGGAATAGTTTTCAGAACATCTTCATTATGTTACGGCAAAAGAGAGACAGCCAGTGAGGGATAAAAGTAGAGAAATGAAGAAGTAGTTAATCTAAGAAGCACACCGTGTAGAAGTGTGTTTTCGCAAGCATGCTTTTTCAAGGTAACAACAAAACTGCATTTAACTGCCAAACTACATTTAAATGATTAATTGATATTGATAAATATAAATGTGATATTGAGAAATAATAAATTGATATTGAGAAATTTTGATTCTTTTGGGATATTGAGAAATAATAAATGTGTTACCTTATTTTTACTTTTCTAACCAATTTAAAAAAACATATATACCAATAAAATTGATTAAAAATGTATTGAATATTTTTTTGGTAATAAATAACGTTCTTATAAATAAATTTAAGATTCAAAAAATTAGAAATAAAAAAAAAATCTAAAAATAGGTCTCCATCTTATGTAAAAGTGTTTAATTAAAACTTCTTCTAAAGAAATTAACTGAATTAATATTTTTACTTGTAAAAATATAAAAATATTACGATTAAAAAGATTTTTATTTAACACTCACACACGCAATCACACACACACACACACACGCACGCACGCACATACACACACTTCGATATATGTATATATATAATTGCAACTTGGGAAAAACTTTTACAATTATTATTTCTAGTATCGAACGTCTTACTAAATTATTTTTTTTTCTGATATATGATTAAATATATTGTTTCTAAAAATAGAAATATGCAAACAGATATTCCTTATTAATATGAAATTTTAAAACTGTGTCTGTTGCCATATGTATTACTAATGGCTTTATTACCCCCAGTTTTCAGCTTCAGGTCTAAATATTCTGTTCCCTATTCACTACTATTGGTTACAAATTGATTTAAATGTGTAAAAATATAATTTAGGTTTATCTTTATAAGTCTTATTACCATTCAAAACTAGTAGATAATCTGTATATCTATGAATTGTTATATTATATATATTAATATAATGATGTTCAAAATAATACATAAATATTCTTCAATTATTCATAACATATGTTCGAGATAAATATTCATCATACTATTACCCTCATTTTATTCTTGTGGAATACTTCCAATTTGTTTAAAGTTTTTTCTCTGTATTTAATTTAGTTTGCGCTGAGTACAATATTAACCAGAGAATTCAATTTATCAAAAGAAATACTTTCCATAATATTGTAATTCTTATAAATAATTAATAGTAACTTACCTGGATCATCTATGTATATAAAATTAAAAAGATGTTTAAAATTATAAATAGTTATAGGAAATATATCTTTTTCTTTTATATTCTAGACAAAATGTAAACTATTTTAATATCAATAGTTTCAATGCATTTATCAATAGTAAATTGTAAGATTTTTGTATTAATTTACATAATTTTCTAATGTAAATATTATACCCGTTAGTGACAGTTCTTAATTTAATAGGATACTTATGAAATGTTGTAGTAATTAAGAACTGAGGAAATTAGATTTTATTTACTTGTAATTCTATTTTTTATAAAGAGCAGTAATTCTATTATTCAAATAAGCGTTATTCACTTATTCATTGCTAGTTGTTTATTATTAATTAAATTATAGTAATTTCTTCAAATAAATGCGTAATTTCTTAGATCATTTTCAACATAACAAATATTAGAGGTTTTTTTTTCTAAATATATGATCTTTTTTAATGTTATGTATCTTAATATTTTAAGTCTTTACATGTATATGCATATACATATGCAGCAATAAATAATTAACAGAATTGTTTGAAGATTCGTAGTGTGAAAAATGGCTTCCTTGCTCATCAGTTTCACTGTGTGTAATTTTTGTATTTACATTTCTGTATTTGTTGTGCAATATTTTTCTACATAAGTTTTTGTCTAGTAAGGGAATAAATATTTTCATGAATTTAATTTTTAATTTAATTTTGTCAACATTTTGGCATATTTATACACAAGGTGGTATGTGTTTATTTTATATTATTAATAATATTTTTAATTACATTTGTTTTATTACTTTTTGTAATTATGGAGCTTTTTGGGTTTCTTTTGTTGACTTCTGCATAAATGTTTTTATAATGAACTTGATCTCTTTTCAAATGTGTCTTGCTTTTTAGCTGTTTTATTAATAATACATTTTGTTGATAGGGAATGTGTGGTCATTAATCCTATAGTAATTCAGACTAACATTCTAAAGCATATTACAACATTAAACATGTTGTAATTCATTGTGTTGTTTTTCTTCAAATTTTTAGATTTTTTTTTTCAATTTCCAATATTTATATCTTTTTTGATAATCCTGGTACTTGACAATTTACATTTAATTTCCCTTGATTTCTTTTATAATTTTCTGTCGTTTGTAATGTTTTTCTTTATTATTGTATAATAATATTTATTTCAACCATTTTTATTATTTGGTACTATCTTTCTTCCCATTTGTACAGTAATGATTTGAAACTTATTGCCTTAATTTTTAATTATTGAAATAACTTCATTAAATTCCTTTCGATTTAAATATTAGTTTAATTAAATGTAAATATCAAATTAAACACACGCATACGCACGCACGCACACACGCACACACACACACACATACATATATCTTATTTACATTAGTCCATTTAATCAAGAGGATATAAAATAATTTTCTATGAATTAGCCTGTGTAAAAACACCACCGGATTACTGTGAGGTTTATTAGGACGAACTGCCGAATTACCGTTGGAGCATTGCTATAGTAAAATATAATATTTATATAAGTATAAAATATTAAGTATAAAATGTACGCAAATGAAAAATGTATAAAGCATATACCGCATATATGTTCTACAGAACATCATTGAATAATGCGTTCATTTTTCCGTAAGTATGTGGATTTAGAGACTTTGTAACAAGTCAATTGAAAAGTCCCCGGCCTACCATAGTAAAACATATTTTTTTGGCAAAATTAGTTTTTTTTATTCAACGTAATTCCCTACAAGGGTGATGCACTGATTATAGAGACCCTCCAACTTTTCGATACCATTTTTGTAGTACGATTTGTCCTTTGCTTCAAAATAGGCCTCGGTTTCGGGGATCACCTCTTCATTCGACGAAAATTTCTTCCCAGCGAGCATTCTTTTGAGATCTGAGAACAGGAAATAGTCGCTGGGGGCCAGATCTGGAGAATACGGTGGATGAGGAAGCAATTCGAAGCCCAATTCATGGATTTTTGCCATCGTTTTCACTGACTTGTGACACGGTGCATTGTCTTGGTGAACGAACACATTCTTTTTCTTCAAATGCGGCCGTTTTTCGGCGATTACATCCTTCAAACGGTCCAATAACGCTATGTAATAGTCACTGTTGATGGTCCTTCCTTTTTCAAGGTAGTCAATGAAAATTATTCAATGCGCATCCCAAAATACAGATGCCATAACCTTGCCAGCCGACTGTTCCGTTTTCCCACGCTTTGGAGCGGGTTCATCGTGTGCAGTCCACTCGGATGACTGTCGATTGGACTTCGGAGGGAAATGATGGAGCCATGTTTCATCCATTGTCACATATCGATGCAAAAAGGGTTTATTATGCTTGATCGTCTTCAAACACTGCTCCGAATCATCAACTCGTCGTTGTTTTTGGTCAAAAGTGAGCTCGCGCGGCACCCACTTTCCACAGAGCTTTCTCATACCCAAATATTCGTGAATGATATGATGTAAACTTTCAGTTGATATCTTTAAAGTGTCTGCTATTTCATTCAATTTCAATTTACGGTCATTCAAAATCATTTTGTGGATTTTTTTAATGTTTTCGTCGGTAACAACCTCTTTTGGGCGTTCACAGTCTTCGGTGCTCATTTTACCCCGTCTAAACTTACCATACCAATCCTTGATGGTTGATTTTCCTGGGGCAGTGTCCAAAAACTCGGCATTAAACCAAGTTTTTGCTTCAACTGTATTTTTTCCCTTCAAAAAGCAATATTTTATCAACACGCGAAATTCCTTTTTATCCATTTTTTTTCACAATAACAAAAGTTGCTTCACTCAAAATGCTATAATTCACAAACTAATGATCCGGCAGCTGTCAAATTTATACACGCATCTTTTGAGGGTTAGGGCTAACTAAAAAACATATGGATTTAATTCTAGTAGCGTCATTTATGTGTCAAGCCGGGGACTTTTCAATTAACCTGTTAGAGTAACGTCCTACGGTCTTGGAGACGCTCACGAAATAAGCAGTCAGTGGTACGCCAATGTTTGTGTCCACCGTAGCGAATGAGATAATAAATATTCAAAAAATAAGTTGCATTTTAACCCTGAAAAATAAAAACCTCTAAAAGAAGTAGATGTCTTGAAGTTCTTTTCTTGTTAGCAGTGAAAACTTGTTCAAGTTCAAATCACAAAAATATATTTTAATAAAGCTTTATTATAATACTTTTTATTCCTTATAGCTTTCTTCAACAACTATAAGCCTACAGCCTAAATACCTTTTAATAAAGCTTTATTGGCATATTTTTAATACCTCATAGCTTTCTTCAGCAATTCCTTTTTTACACAATATTACATGTAAAGCTGATAAAGTTATCTTAATTTAAGTATTTATTATTTCAGGTTGTAAAGGAATATAACAGTGGTAAAAAGAAAAATAATAATTTAATGTATTTAAAAAAAATTGTGGAATTGCTTCATGTCTTTTAGAAAAGCATCAGCTTGTAGATTAATTACATTTCTTCTAAAACGCAAAATTTTTTAAAAACAAAACAAACTTTTCCCGAGCTTCTTTTAAAATAATGAGCATAATGTAATTAGCAAAAGCAAACAGTAAAAAAAATGCATGCAAATCGTTAAATCTTTTTTGATTTAATTTAATGAAAAATGTTTAAATGAATTGCTCTTTAAAGAATTCAATTAATTTTGAAAGCGTGAAATTTTTTTAAACGTGTCTATTAGAGAAGTTGCATTTGAAGTGAAATTTCAATTATTCATGTATCATTAATTTGTTTTTAAGATAGTGTGCGTCTTTTGGAACTTTTTCTGAGAAGATAATAAGAAATAAAACGCAAGCATGTGTATTTCATTTCTCTGAATAATTAATTATTTGCTCGTAAAAAGTTAAGAAGCACGTAAAGCACTACCAAATTACCTAAAAATCCTAATTTACGCACTGAAATTTAAAAAGAATAATTAAATATGTCTAACAATTATGAGTAATAGTCTAAATTTTTTCAATTAATAGAGTTTATTAAATTTGGACAAGCTAAATACCTTAAATTACAATAATATGATACATTACATGGATGCTGTATTGTGACGTGAAAGTATTTAATACATTTAAAGAAACAAAGAATTTTTTATTAATATAAAATTAGTACTAAGGGTATCGTATCAAAGCAGACTGAGTCAATTAAAAGTGAACAAATATATAGTTGTAAAATGAAATAACTATAATAAGGCATTAATGTTCCTTATATATATATAGTTACGAAAAAATTATTTTGTGCGTGGAGTGAAAATAACCAATACTAACTAGGACGATAATGACAAATGATGATTTATTCGTAAATCTGCCAGACAACACACAGTTGGCACAACTTGGTCAATAGCAGTACACAAATACACAGTGACTCAGAAGCAGGAACAAAGTGCACTTTTAAGTACAGTCACAAATATTTCGGCAACGTTCTGCTCACCAGCTTATTATTCTTCACTGCGTATAGCCTCCGCAGTAATATTCTGCTCATCCTGACCTGGTTCCGATGATTCCCAGCAGATACTCGTTGCTTCTTCACTAATTCATCCAACAAGCATTACTTAAAGTGCCAGCAGTGATTTGTCGATCCCTCGAACGATCTCTTCAACAGAGTATCCAAAGACAGATTCTCTGGAACAGTTCTGCAAGATTCGGGCCGATTCTCCAGCAAAGTTCGCTCGGCTACGATTCTCCGATCGGTCTACAAATCAGACTCCTCAGATAAACTGATTCCGTACACAGACCGATCCCTTAGATTCACTCATAGACTGACTTCTGCGATTGTAGCTTTTGGCGCATTTTTCTTTCCGACAAAACGTGACGTCACATAAAAAATTCACGAAAAGTCAGTTTCCTTCTTCCCAAACAATTTTTCATCTAGAATTTTGCACCTTCGAGACTTTTCCATTTGTTGCCAAAGTCGCCTTATCGCCAAATCATCAAATGGTCGCCAAATCTGTCGCCAAAGAGAATGCTTGAACTTTTGCTGACTAGTGACATCTATGTAAATCCATCTTTTCCGTTATAATAGAATATATATATATATATATATATATATATACGGATGATGAAATTATTCGAACTGCTATTCTATGATTATGGCCACTAGAACTGTATAGGTGAAAAACCTTTAATTTTCTTTAAGAAAGAGGATCGTTTTCTTTTTCTAAAGAGGATGTTTTTCAATTTCTTCTCTCAATCGGCGCAATAACAAGGTATAAACAACTCTAATTACTGGTTTTCCTTTTTGCAAATAATCGGTGTTGATGATTCTGTGTGCATCCCTAAAATGTGGCCATCACCTTGCGATGTGATTTGACCGTCTTTGCTTCCTTCGGAGCTTGTTTGCCTTCAGAAGTGTTCAGTTATTATTCCTCCTTTGTCTCAGGAGTGTGTTGCGGTATATTCATATTCCATCAACAGTTATGTATCGATGGTGAAAGTAGCCAGGATTGTGACTAAAAATCTTCAAAATTGTCTGAGTTAACCATATGATTGCGTTTATTTTCCATTTAGATCAAACTCGGCACCTATCTTTCGGAATTTTTTTCACAATCAATTTTTCTTGCGAAATTGAAAACACTGTGCCTTGAGATATGATTGAATTTCTTTTATGGATTGTTTATATAAATAAAACCACCACCACTTACTTCAGAACATTAAAAAAGAAAAACGAAAATTAAACATTGATGTTCAAATTAGAGATGACGCAATTCGAAATGTAGCTTCACGCCTGAAATTTAGAATAAATGTTTGTATTAGTATTACGAATCCAACCCTTCACATTCAACATAATTATGAAGAAAATGGTTGAAACTTTGACTTTCGAATGCAGTGCATCTCAAAATTTTTAAACAAATCCATATTTCTTTTGCTTTGATTGGTATTCGAGTTATTTTTTTGTTTTGTCGGAAAAATGAAATAACTCTAATGCTAATCAAAGCTGTATATGTAAGGATTTGTTTACCAAAACGAGAGACACTGCATTCGAATGTGAAAGTTTCAAGCCAAACAGCTAATATCGCGCACAAGCTTTTGACCCATTCTTATTTATGTAGCAGTCTTTTTATTTAATATCCCAAAGTCATTTTTAAATTAAGCTAAAAACTCCAAATTGTAATGATTTAACATTAATTTGTATTAGTTTCTTTTAATAATAATTTAATTTCCTCATTTCTCCTATTCCCTAACTCATAAGTATAGAGTTCATTTCTATTTTCTGATCCAAGTCGAAATGATTCTTTTAGTTATTAGATCACGCGCTCATAAAATTTGTTTAATCTACTTTTCCTATGGTTGTAAATCTGTCAGAAATAATCACTACTAAATTTTCTGTCAGTAGCTAGTCCCTAGGAATTCCTACACCTAGATCATGCGACTGAAAAAAATGCCCCTAGGACATCCCTACTATAAAACTGAAATTTAGCAAAAATTCCCTCTCTTCTGTTTCTTTCTTCTGTTACTGTCGTGTGCTAGTTTTCTCGTAGGGATTCGTGGCCGACATAACGCTGTATGATTCAACGTGTGATTGCCTTTGTCCCAACGAAAGTCAATATACAGACTTTACTCAGTAAACATTTATATAACTGTGTGACGTATATGTTTCAATTTTCAAGACTATTTTATGGAAAGATTATTCAAATGAAAATTTTATGAAGATATAAGCAAAATCATTAATAAAATGTTAAATTGTTCAGAAATTTTAATTGCTTTTAGGATATTGATTTATGTTTGATTGAATAAAGTGACTGAACAAAAACATTGGAAAGAAGATTTTAAAATACATTAATTCCTCTTTTTCTTACAGATTGGGAGTATTCGAAATCATGCTCAGAATGTATCAGTCATCAACTGTTCTGTATAAATCAATAATCAAATATTCAAAAAGAAGGAAATACAGAAAAAAAGTACTTGGGATGAAAAAAGATGTTTAATTTTAACATAAAAATCATTGGAGCTTAAAAAATATTCCGTCCAACGCCCACAGCATAAACGGTAATTTATAAAACTTTTTTCAGATTCTTTTTTTTTTAATTCTTTTCGTCGAGCTGGGAATTGCAAAAAGTATCTTTTATGTATTTGTTTTCCAAAACAAAAAAGATTAAGCATACATTATTTTCTTCTACTACAGATTCATTTTCTATGTCATAGCCTTCACTGTGAACGGGAGGGAATTCTTATTTATTTACAATGTCTTCAACATGATCGAAAAATAAACTTTTGAACGAAAAAAAAAATCTTTCCATTACACTTTTTTTAAAAGAATATATTCTAGATTATATAGAATAAAATTTAATTTTCACTTTTATTTATTCTAAGATTTGTATCGATTTTTTAAGAGACATAGTAGTTACTTATTTTAAATAAACAGAATTTACATGAGAAAAACCTTTTCATTTGTAAAACTCCTGGTTCTAGAAAATCCTATTACGTGAATCGATTGATTGTTTTATTAGTGTCGCACTTAGAAACAATACGACGTCTATTGGCGACGAACTCCATAATTTTAAGCCTCGGTCAAGCGAGGCGGATGGCTCTTGAACTGGAGCCCAACTCTTCTAACTTCCATATCGCGCCTACGTTAGAAATTAGAACATCTAGAGATTTAACATGCGGTAGCCCAACTACACTGCGGGTCATTAGTAATATATATTGAAACATGTGTTCAAATGCGTATGAAGTATGTGCTTAGTATTAATCAAGACTTTCGAGCATTCCTGTAAGTATTCCCCGGGGAGGTAGTTACTCCTCAACACCTCCTAAATTAATCTTGGGCCAAAACCAACCTTCATATCTCTTCAACATTTATCGATGGACAACTGTTACATCAAGAAGCAACACAGAGTCTATTGGCAATGAACGTAATTTTGGGCTCCGGCCAAGTACCGAGAACGACACCTCAGGTGGCATCGCCCCCTCCAAACTTTTACATTATGTCCCAGGTGAACTTGGTGCCTCAAAAGATTTAATATGCATTAACCACGCTACACAGCAAGATTTTAGTGGCATGAGGACTCAAACTCATGATTCAGTTGAAACAGCAAGGACTGAGAGTTCTTGAGCAGGAACATTAGGCAACCACAGATTGTTCCATCAAGGAGAAAAATAAAATCGTGAACGTTCTGAACTTTCTTTGAATTGTATATCGATAATATTCTTAGCGCTAAATAGCAAACACATTTAGAAGAATATCTTTCTCATTCGTAGATGAGAAGTTCCAAACCCTATAACCGTAGAAACTTTTGCACCCGCCGCTTGTTTTACATGTGTTTGCTGGTATTATATGTGACCAAGATAAAATTCAGTTAAGTTTTCCTAACAATTTTATATATTATTTTACACAGTGTTTTTAAAATGTTTTAGGACATTCACTAATAAAAAAAATACAAATAGCACTATCTCTACGAAACCCACAGTATGATGTAGAAATGACTTTCAACTGTATATATCATAGTCTTGCATCAGAATGAATTAGTTCTATGAGTTGGAATTTGAAACATAAAATCAGAATGTAATCCCAGGTGCTATCTAAGGGAAGGTTCGAGGAAAGTCTAATGTCATAACGTAATTAGACGATTTCTAATTTGATAACCTATGTTTAAAATGTTTCAGAAGTGCTTAAGATAAAACTTAGTTTCACTTGCTTTTAAGATAAACATTTAATGTTTCAAGTTCTTATCGTGTGCATGGAAAATACATTTTAATCTATCACTCATTTTAATTCAAACCAATCAGTATTCCCAAAATATTTTATATTTCATGTTTTACCTCCTGTTATTAAATGATAAATTAAATTTGATTTCAAATAAAGTTCACCAAATTTATTTAATGTAGTAAGAGCTCTTTAATTCGACTTTTGATGGGTCGTTTCCTTCTATAATCTGGTACAAATTGAATTTTTCTCTTTCGAGTTTTTTCATGTTGATTCAAGTGCTTGTCCAAGGGTCGCGACACAGTGCTGGTCACATTATAGCAATTTTTTTTCGTAATTGTCAGTTTTTATTTCAGCACAATGATTTTTATATCAACTTTGCACAACATTAAAACTGATTACGTACAGTGAACTATGCAATTAAATGATCTCAAGTACAAAAAAACAAATAAATCTTATCTTGATTGATTGATTGTTTTGTGGGATATAGAGCAAGAAAGGCTATTATCCTCTAAGTGTACAGCATATGACTAAAGAAGGCCGCCACAACTTTGCAGTTAACTCACACAATGCAGTTTCTCAAGGCACAACAAGTGTTTTTCAAGTGCTATAATAAAATAAATAAGTTTTAGTATACATGTCTAAGGTGGCCCATCAAAACTTGATTAAAATATCTCTGTATTGCATTAGTTTCACTTTTGGGCTGCGTTTTTTATGAATACAAGAACACGATTTTAAGTTAACTAATGTTGTATGTATGATTTTAGTTTTATAATTGTTAGAATAACGAAATATTTTGCGGGATATTTATATCGTCTACATAGGACCAGAATGTGTTTAAACGCCTTAAATAATATTTTAATCGCTTAAAGGTTTATATTGAAGGATTTAATTTTTGCATCCCCATTAAAATTATATTAGTGCTCGATAATACCACAACATCATTAATTCGTCACGGCAGTGAACCCGAACGTGTAGGATTAAAAAGGGTTTATTGTATTATGAAAGAGAATATATGAGTTATAATTCTCTTAGACTGTTTAAAACTTTCCTATCTGGAAACTGCCCTAATTTCAACTTCTGTTTATGTAATGTAAACGAAAATGAGTTAAAGATGGTTCGCATCGCATATGCAGAATAATGCAAATTATTATTGTTCTTGATTATGAAAATTCCTTAACTTGTCTTAATTAAATTTTCAATTAAAGTATGAATTTCATTTATGACGCAAATAATATATAGTAGACTCACTGTCGCTTACTTAAAATATATTCTTGTAAATGTATCCATATATTTATTGATATTTATTAACATTCTTTGCATATTTGAATGTACGAGGAAAACAGAACAAATAAATTTTACATGATAATGTTTTGTAGAATTTAAAGCTCTTGACTGTAACAGTTTCTTGTTTTCATAGTTTGTTAAACTTAATAAATCAATTAAAACGAACTGATTCAGTTAATTTTTTTAAAAAAATTATAAAGAATGATCAAGCGGTTTCTTCAAGAAAAGGGTAAGCTCAAAGAGTTCCCCCCAAGCCTTAAAAAGTTGAATGCTTATGACATAGGGAATACGTACATAGAAAAACTACGGATTAGAAATATTACTGTAATCTTCTTACATTATGTGTGTTTTTAATGTAATCTATGTTTAAAAAGAATAAAAAAAAGTCTCGAGAATATTTTAAAGTTCGAATCAGAATCCGGGAATCCAAATCAATAATCAAGAACACTTTTAACTCTTTGGAATATTTAATCACATTTCATCATTCAACAAAGCATAATATCTTGAATTTTATGCCTCAATAAACCTGAAATTGTATATACAAAGTTTCAAAATATTTATTCAACTAATGCATTACGCTTGACATTTTAAAATAATTAGAATTGCTATTGTTATATTATGCAATTATAATGATTTCAAGAAACTTTTGATTTTCCATCACACACACACAGTTTTTGAAAAAACTCTCGATCATAGAGGGAGGTGCCTCTGCTAGTGAAGGGAGCACGCTCTCGTAAGAGAGACAACTGGAATCATTGAACCTAGGAAAACGCCCTTGTTGATGTCTCGTTGACGATTTGTGATGATAAAAGGCGATAATAATTTATGTTTTAAATGTTATTGTGAAATGTCTTGTCTCGTGTGTATTATAATTGTTAATGTGAAACATCAATATTAAATGTGCTAATATTCAAGATTTGATTTTTTAATTAGAATAAGTTGTAACATCGGTCATCCCACAATTCAAAAGTGGGATGTAAAACTCATTATATGAGAGAAAACTCGAGATGCAGCTTTGATAGGGAGAATCAATAGTTTGTTGCAATTCATTAATATATTTGTACCAATACGAGGGATTTTTACGCGACAAATTGAAAAGAATGGGAATAATAACTTGATTTAGCCGCTCAACTTGTTCATTGGCTCACGGAAGGCCTATTGTAATTCGAAGATGATTTATATTTTCTTTGGAGCAATACTGTTCAAACTTTTTTGATGTATAGGTAGTGGCACGATCGGAAAATATTCGTTTTGGACTTCTAATTACAGTTTTTTTTGCAATTCGAGTTTTGAAATCCCTTCGGCTGATGATGTCGTCTTTGCGGGATATAACCGAATGAATTTTGTAAAACCATCAATAATCGTTAAGATATGATTATAATTTTTTGTAGTACTTTCAAAGGGTCCTAGGTGATCTATGTGATACGTATGTAAAGGTAAATCACCTTTATGAATTGGATGATGAAATCCTTCATAAACAATTAATCCTTAAAATTAATTTCTAAACCTTATTCACACTCCATATTGAGAGCTAGTCTTAGTCTTTCGATTCCTTCCTTTTCATTTGCAGATAATATTATTATATCATCCATACAGGGTAAAACTATGCCATCATTGATTAAAGGTAGAAAAATGGTATTTATGAATCTCTGAAAAACTGATGGGGAGTTACATAGTCCAATGGGTATTTTAAAAATTGAAATTTGTAAGGTCATACAAAATTACTGAAATTAGAGGCAATGATTCATATAAGGTCTCAAAAGAAGGAGAGTATGAAGGACTTATAAATACTACAACTTGTGCAAAATTTATAAAATAGATGGTGTTTAACATAAAATATCCTATTATACTTTATTTATTTGACTGTATCTTTCAATTATGACTTTTTCTCGATTATGACTATTTAACCCCAAACATGACTGCATTTATCTATGTTTTTTAAAAGCGTTGGGAAAAAGAGAAGAGAAAAGTGAAGCGGATGTCAAAGCAAGACGATGATACTTCATAGACTGTAGTGTTTTCCGAAGACGATGATGTCCCAAGATTGAGATAAATGCTGTTCGAATTATCAATTTGTTTCTGCTTTTGAATCTTCTCTTTTCGGTTTTGTTTTCTAGGTTGAGACGATCTTTCTTTGGTTGGAGTCAAGAGGCTGAGCTAATCTTCTTCTAGGAGGGCCGAAGCGCAGCTTTGTAGAAACACCCGATCATAGAGGGCTGAAGGGAGCACGCTCTTGAAGGACAGTCGAAAGGCGTCATCGAAGCAATTAAGACGCCCTTGTTGATGTCTTGTAGCCAAAACGACGATTTATGATTTTAGAAGTTGAAGACGATTGTTTAAATGTTTTTTTTTCATATCATTGTGAAATGTCTTGTCCAGTGTGTGTAATAATTGTTAATTGTGAAACGTCAATAATAAATGAATTTCATTATGAAACGTCAATAATAAATGTGCTAATATTCAAGATTTGATTCTTTAATTAGAGTAAATAGTAACATCGGTCATTCCTCCACGCATGCACACACACGTACACACACGCGCACGCACGCACGCACACGCACACGCGCGCTCACACACACACATATATATATGTATCTGAAAGTATTTGAATAAAATCATAACGCGTTAGTCATTCTATTTTGCTATAATACTTCGAATGTTAAAAATGTTGAAATCTCGTTGTAAATTGTCTGCAATATGTGTTTATAGTGTTAGTGACATTTAATGCCTCGTACTTTCCTTCCCTTCCACACATGTGAAGTAAGATCTTCTCGTTAAAACAAAGGTTTTTTAAAAAAATATTTTTTTACATAATACTATTTACATCTTATATTAAAATAATTAAAAATATAAAACATTTTCTTTTAAAAAAGGAGTTAATATTTATTTTTTGTGATCAAATATACTAGAATAGTTTATTAAACCTATATTTCGTGAATCAAGCGAAATATTTTTTGTGATAGTTCAACGTATAGGTGGCGAAAAAAGTGAAAGATATTTCATCTGCTTTGGAGCATAAATGCTTAAATGTATTTTATTTACTGCTCGAACTGACAAAAAGCATTTCAAAAGAGAAAAAAAAATGTGTTTGAAATTTTCGCTCTAGGTGATAGACCGAGCATTTTCATCCTCTGGTGGTTTATATGCTGAAATGAAGTGTCAGGTTTTTGTGCTCGTGTTTTTGTCAGAAAGTTCCTCTTTTTTCACCTTCGATGTTTTTTTTTTTCAGTTCTGATTTTTTTTTATCTTATCAGCAAGTTGTCATATTAACCTCGGTGGCAATCCGCGAGTAATTTTTCGACAGCATGAATTTTAAAGAATGAGAATTTTGTAAAAAGAATTAGTTTTTTTTCATTATTTCCATAATCTTAAATAAAAAAAAAAACTCCAAATCAAATTTATAAATGGATATTAGGCTTAGAAATAGGAATTCATTAGCTGTGAAATGTTCGCTTTTATTTTTAGTTTCCATTTTGCGAGTGATATTATTTAGTTTTATCGATTATAGCAATTTCAGTGCGACAGTATTTATTTATTTACATCATTTATGTAAACATACAAAACGATTTAAAATAAACAATTTTTTCAAGTTCAGTCTTTAATGGTTTCCTTTAGTGCAGTTGTAAAGAGAGATTAATCTTATGAACTGCAATCCACTCGTAAAGCTGAAAATTCACCTATGATACCTAAGAGCAAAGTTTCGCTCAATTATAATGGGTCATCAAGCCTGTTTCCCTTAAACTGACATTAAAAGCTTCGATATATCTTTGTTTTTACTGGAGAACCTCGACTTGCGAATTACGTAATTCGTCTTGGCTAGATTTAAATTTAAGCAGGGACGACCTATACACTGCTGATTTAAGCTATATTTAAAAAAGGAATATTTGAAAGAGCCGTTTATGCATTGTTGCCAGATGGAAATTGTAAAATACAAGGGTTGTTCAAATGAAAAGGTATGAAACGACACTATGGGTATAAGTGAATACTTTATTCAAATTATACACCATCCACAGCACAGTGCCTGAGCACAGTGATCTCATTCATTAATGAGCTGAAGGATTCTTTGTTACCAGATTGCCTGTGGCCGTGACGAGACCCAGTCTTTTACAGCTTCCTTGAGTTCGTCATCTGAATTGAAGCGCTTCGATTTCAGATGTTTTTTCAGGGGACCAAACACATGGGAATCGCTATGTGAGCATTGCCCGGCCTGGTCCGGATCATCAACTAAACTCTTACGGCATGCACGAAAACGGGCACTCCATTTTCTCCCTGACTTGTCGGACACACAGTCTTCTCCGTATAGGGTCACCATCTGACGATGAATAGATGCCGGTTTAACAACTTCCACTGTCAGAAATCGCCACGCTGCTCCTCAATCGTCTAATTTTGCAATGCGAGCGTCCTCATGTCCTCACGCACACTTTCGCGTCAATCGGACGGAGCTTTTTATGAAAGCCTCTCTCCTGCGTAAACGAGCGCTCGCTCTTGCTTAGATTGACGCCGGAGACTCCATTCTCATATCTAGATGTCTCCCTACGTTCTCCCACAAGGGCATAGGCAAATACGTTATCGGTTACGTTGTTACGACTTTTCATACATTTTCATATGAACATATTTTGTATATTATATCCCCCTTCATTTCATCCCCAAATGACAATATATTTAAATTTTCCTCCAAAAAAATGTTTCCGTTTACGTGATTGTTGCTTTAGCAAAGACCGTAGAAACTGTTACAGTAGAATATATGACGAGATTATTTTCATCCCTTCCTCTCCCTCGGAAAGAAGTATTTCACTGTTTCATTAACTTTTCCCCAATTCGATAGCGAGATTAACTTTAAATGTTTAAATAATAAAGCTAATGAAAATGTTGACAGTAAACTTTCTACCATTTTTTTACTTAAAATTTTTCGTTTAAATATTAAATACATCGCACAGACTATCATTTCCTTAAACAGCCATCATTTCATCGTGAAATTGCCGATACTGTAATCGTTCAAATGAATGAACTTAATTCCACTACGATTCTCCATCTTCTCCCTGCTATGAGATACTTTAATCTACGGCGTCCTGTAACCAAGCGAATCAACAAAAATTGCTGTAACTTAAGACATTATGTACGTATGGATTAATTGTTTTGCAGAATAAATTTTATTCAGATATATCAATCATTTCTTCATATAATTATAAATAGTTTTCGATATTCACTAATACATAGAAAATAAACAATGAGAATTCGAAAAAAAAGAGCCTTTTTACTTTTTAATATACAAAAAGGGATAAAGTTTACTTATTGACGATAACAATTCCTACTTACGGTATATCGTTAGAAAATATATATTCACAATGCGAGGCGCTTACTGCAAGACATCCACAATGATTCTTTCCCTGTCTCCCCCATATTATATGTAACCATTGGTTAAATTTTTTTTTAGAAATCTGAATTATTTTGTCAGTAAACAAGGTTTCATCCAGATATTAGTCCATAAATTGCCAAACATTTCTAAATTTAGCTGGGTAACCATTGTTATTCTCTTTAAGCAATGATCGTAATGAGTGTTTATCACAGAGGCGCAAATTTAGGGATTTCGATTAAATGTTTCTCTTTACTATCAGAGTAACACTGCGGTAATTCCTGGGCACTTTTTTTCCCTTGTCACCGTCACTAGCGATTGATAATTTCTTAGGGGTATTTCGAATGTTCTTAAGCATTTATGAAGAGCACTACACGGTGTTGACGCAATTCTTCAGTTACGTTCACCGTCTTGAAGGTTACGATTATTCTCCTGGATATCGATCCAAAGGATCCTTTCAAAGATGTTTTTGTCCAATGTTAAAAACCTTAAAACACTTTTTAGATAGAGAAACGTGTTCCAACATTAATATGTTATATTGTGACTTCAGTGCTATATACGCAGTGCAACAAATATAATATTCAAGGTGGCTTAAAATCACTAAACTATTTTAAAATAAATTATACTTTTTATTCTCGAATAATTCCCATTTGTTATTTTATAAACAGAGAACACACGTCTTACAAATAATTTTTACTTAGTTTTGAAAATAATTTCCTTTAAATAATATCCGTTTGCTTTTGATACTAATTCTCTCTTTCTAAGGAGTAAACCATTAGGTATTGTAACGTTTTTTTAAAAAATACTTCCGCAATTTCTTCCGCATGTTTACCTTGCTTCCAAATACCTTCATACCAAGAAATCTGGAGCAGCTAAATCAAGCGAACAATTCGTCCCTATGATTTTTGAATTTTGTGATTTAATCCTTCTAAGTGGACAATCGTAGCGCGAGTTCCAAGGGAAATAGAATGACCTTAATGCAACCTTTCATTTTGGTGCGTCTGGATAGCAAGATGATCGAAATTCTTCAGCACTCCTCAATAAATTTCTCCATGTACTATTAGTGGACTTTCAGCTTGTAGAGGAAATTCTATTATCCTACCATGTTGTTCAATCGTGAATTTCAACATATTTAACATCCTAGAATTACATTTTACTAATCTGAATTTAAAAAAACCCAAATAGATACTAAAAAAAAAGAATAGTAAAGGGTGGTCCAAAAGTCCCTAAGATCTATTAAATTTTCAATAACTTTATTTACTTAGTTAATGAATTATTTGTATTCCAGATAATTAAAGTATAATTCACGTGTAAAAAATAGCACCGTCTCCTTAGTTTTAATATTAAAAGATATTTTCAATTTATAAAAATTAATAAAGAGCAATTGCACATTTGTAAAACATCTGTGAGTTTAAAGGATGTAGTTTTATGTATGAGTACATGCAGTATTATATAATAATCAATAATGAGGGAATTTTCTATCTTAAAATCTGCTCCGAGCTTAAGTTCTGATCTTTGACAAAGCTTAAAGACAATTTTTAGCTACCTTGCATCTAGGACTTACGTGGACTCCTATAATATAATCTTGTAAATATTTTTCATATCGATATACGTTATGATTGAGGATTTTTCACACATTATCATACACTGTAAATATTGATTTCGAAATTTTTTGTTTAAAACATCTTTCCACTTGTATAATATCCCGTTGACCACCAAAATTGACAAAGTTACAAATGATTTTACTTCTATCACATTTCAACGGTCCAAATTTTATAATTACATTAAGATTGTGAAAAAGTTATTCAACTTCATTGTAAATCCAGTGTCACATGAATTCATCTATGAATGGATCTAAGCTATGCCAATAATGTTAATGGTAATAACTGATAAAACACATGTTTATTTTTATTTGGTTATGTTTCTTGCTTAAAATATAATGGTTAAACAAGGTTACAAATTACTACGTGTTTGACGTCAAGTCTTTATAGTGGTAATCAGAGGAGCAAAGTGGGAAAAAGTGTTTTTTTTTACTGATTTTAATTATTGGTGGAATCTCGCGTCGTTTGGCGACATATTCTGGTTAGATGAATGGGTTAATGGGATTTTTACACAAGCGAATACCAGATATTTCAAGTTGAATGATGTCCCCTTTATGATCACTACAAGTCCATTTCTTGAATGTTAATGCTGTGGGGTGCAACAATATTTCCTTCTATAGGTCTTAGTTATGAGAGAAAAATCAAGCTTATTTTGTGAGAGGCACAGGAAACTGCATAAAAGGAAAAATGTAAAAAAAATATTTTGAAACTTCACAAGCAGCTATAAGATATATTGTTTGCAACACATTTTACTTTTTTTATATGGTAAATAGGGACCTCGTATAAAAAGTCCCCTATGATAAATATGTTTCAAAACCTTATGACGTAACTAGAACTTGGCTTATCAAAGAAGGCAAAAATTAGGCATTACTTACAAACGGGGAAATTTTAAACGATTTATTTGCTTATACATTGAACATTACGTGTACAAACCTTTCAAAACATATGTATAAAATGATTATTTTTAGTCAAGAACATGGATTTTTTTTTGTTGATAACTGGTTCAAAATCCTTTTTTTCACTTGAAGGTGTTACTTTATGCTCATTCAGAGTTGAAATTTTAGGTGATACTAAGTATTTGGTGATTACTTTGTGTGACGACGATTGTTTGTTTATCCACCTGTATATGTTATGGTAACCAGACATAGAGTTACAAGGTAGAAGTTTATTCTAGCATTTTAGAGTTCTTTTCAGAACTGGTATTTTGTAATATCTGGTGAGCCATCGATAGCTTTCTTTTTAAATTACTTCATATTTATGTTATGCATTGTGATGGGCAATTTTATAAATCGTAAGATTTACTCAAACATTAATGAGGGAGAACGAAGCATATCCCGTTCACTCCCAGCATATCATATTAGATAGTCTCGCTCTTGCTATCCTGTGCCCAGCGTATCACATCAGATACGCTTGATCAGAACGTTTTATTTGATTTTTTTAATGTTATTATATGGCGTTATGATACCGCAAAACCTATATAGATAGGTTATTTGGAATATTGACCTTGGTGATGTGGGATTAGATTTCACTTCTGGCTATCAGGAAGGGAGGGGGTAATTGTTAAAAACCCGTGTGTGGCACGGCTCTTTAAATGTAATGATATGATTTAAAGGGTCACTTGCTTTCGGCTTGCTTTTTCTTTCTTGCTTTCTTCTTAGTAGTTCGAATGAGAATTTATGGATGCTTTTGAGGCTTAGGGCTTTTAGTAGCAGATGCTCCCGGCTGTTCGTTTCATTCGGTCGTTTTTTATTTGCAGCGACAGTCATGACGAAAAGGAAGTATATATCTGATGCTGAAATTTGCGAATTAATGAATGAATCTGACAGTAATGTTAGCGAAAATTATCCAAATTTGTACATAGCTACTAAATGAAAAAAATGACGAAGAAGATGTGCCATTTGTTCAAAATCTTGCGTGAAAGGTCAAAAGTTGACAAAATATGTGTATAAGACATGTGACGTTGGACTATGCGTTGAAGAATTGTTTCTAATAAAAATACCATACAGCAAAACAAGATTCATTTTTTATATCTTAATATTCCATTCAATGGTACATCATTATACCATGAAATTTATGTAACAATTGTAAGGATATTTTTTATTTTCTTAAATGTGATTTTTTATGTAATTTTACGTATAAAACATACAATTTTCGATTAAATCTTTTTTTTTTCTTTCGTCTATATTAAGTTTAATGCATTTTAAATTATATAAGCAAAAACCAAAATATTCTAATGAAGGGCTGATTTTAGAGGAACTTTTTCCGTGAATTAGGCTTAATATTTGAAATCGTCTGGGCACAGCGTGTCACTCCGCGGTAAGAAGCCGCGGGCCCACAGAAGCACTTCTTTTTTCTCCCTCCGGTATTGAAAGGGATATACAGCAGATTTGATTATATAATGTCAAATATTAAAATCTACTGAGAATGATAGTTTTTTAACATGTTTTTAGCTTAAATATATATTGATATCATATTTTGTTTTCAGTCCCTTTTTTAATAATGAGAAGTCTTTTACTAGCTAGTCAATTAATGGTATAATTTTGTGAAAAATATGTTGAGAGACAGAAATTTTTTTCGACACTAAGACTATTGAATATTAGTTTTTAGTATAATTTTTGAATTAAATGAGTCTGTTTATACAACGTAATAATTTCTTACTAAAAAAATAACATTTACAATTTCTTACGTATTACAAGACTTCCTGTAAAAAATTGTAAAAGAGGGAGTTTTACATGAAATTAACTATTGAAAGATAAATGAGAAATATGCAAATAATTTAAACCCCTCTTCTCTCCCGTAGAGAGCTGATTTATCGATCCTTCAAAGAGTTTCCCGATTTTAAACTGGCTCGATGCTACAATTAACGTAAAGATTTTTCACTATTAAACTGAAAAAATTTTAATCACTTATTTGGGAACTTTTTTTCCCTTATCCTATAATTCAATTATAGGACATCTTTTGCTTAGAAAAATATTTGAGCTGTATTTGTTTCATATTTCAATATCTTAGAAATCAGATTAAATTAAGATAAGGTTGAAACCTTATCTTATATAGTATATAATTAATAAAGAAAAACACGCCTTCATTTAGCAAATAGCAGAAATATTTAGATCTAATTTTTATGGAATATTTAATTGAAAGAAATTTAATGATTTTTTTTCTCAATCTAATAAAAAGCATTTTTTCTTCAATTTAAAGATGAGAAATTAAAAATTAACTGAGAAATTAAAAAAAAATTACTGGCTGGTATACTCCAGCCAGTAATTTTTTGCACAGATGAATAGAAAATATAAATATTTTTTTTAATAAGGACTAACTTCTAAACAATATTTTTTTTTGTATTTTTAAGTGACGCATAAATGATAATTAGAATTAAAAAATTAATAAAATTGCTTCGTTTTTTCAAAAAAAAGGGGAAATGTTCATTCAGTAAGCTGTTTGAAAACATTTCCGTCTGAAAAATATATTTTTGGACGAAATGATAAGAAAATTCCTACACTGATACTTTTCAACGCTATTTTCAAAATCTCGGTAAAATCGGCTGAATAATTTGCATCTCTCAGATGGAGCAATACTTGTGATTTTTTAACACTTCGGACGAAAGCTACCAAGCAAAGTATATAAAAATATCCCTTCAACATTACAGAGAAAAATCTTTAAAAATAGATGAAAATTATTAAGAATCAAAATTAATTAATGTTAAAAAATACTTTCAAAGTAATAGTTCTTTTGTAAATTGATGCTATTGCCATTTGTTGGTGGTAAAGAATGTGAAATAATTCGAGAGAAAAACCAACGTTTTTAAAAACAACGTTTTTATATGGTGGCAAGGTTTATTAAAATAATTATTGAAATATTAGTTAAAACTTGTCGCAAACATCTAAATATTGCACTGTTAGGCAAGCAAGAACGGTTCCCAAAATTTCAGATCTCTAGCTTGATGGGAAGTTGGTTAAATTAACAATAGACAATTTGATGATGCACTGATACACACACAGACAAACACACACCAAGTGAAATACATAAAAACGTTAAAACTAACTAAAATTAATTAATCCGGTAAATTAAATGGTTGGAATACAGTTTAGTCAAACCACTCTTGGAGACAGGAATTATTTGGCGGTATTTTGCCAAATGTTGCTAAATTGGTCCGCGAAGCGGACTTAACATTCAGCCAAAAAAAAAAAAAAAAAAAAAATTCGCCAAGTTTGGCAATTATTCAAATTGCGCCAAGTGATTGGGCTAAACTGCAATATTAAAAAAAATATGAGTTAAAACTTGTCGCAAATGTTAAATATTGCATTGTTAGGTGAGTAAAAATGATTCCCAAGTTTCAGAGCTCTAGCTTGATAGGAAGTTTGTTACATTAACGTTCGAAACTTTGATGACTCTCTCTCACACACACCAAGTGAAATATATAAAAACGTTTTAAAAAGTAGGTTTCGAAGAAGAATTCATAAAATTAATTTGAAATTTTTTTTTGTAGGGAATATGCTTTTAGTACCTTTCAGACATCAACGAAGCTCTCTAAAATATTTTGGAACGATACGACGGTATAGATTTACATTACGAACAAACATAAATAAATAAATATCAAATTTATAAATAAGATATCAAAAAAGTAAAATTGAAAACATTTATATTTTCTGTAAAATGAGAACTCTAAATAATTAAATATTATAAATGATATGTAATTCTATGAATGTAAAAAAACCTGTCCTAATTAATTTTAACCTGTCCTAATAATTTTTAAATCCTAAACCGGTACTGTTTATTGAAATATTAGTAATGATAGCATACGCAAATTCTTGCAAAAAATTGGGTAAAATGTGAAGCATACTTTCTCTCTCTTTTCTGTTAAAATTAAAAGATTTTGTTATGAACGCACGAGAAGTAAAATTAACTACTCTTTCTAATATATTTGATAAAATAAATTAAGAAGTTAATTGAAGTCTTTAATTTATTGATATTTTTGTGATAAGTATTTTAGCTAAAAGAGGACATTGAGAAAACAATTATGCAATTGAAAACTAGTCACACTCTTTGTATCAGTTATATCAATACATAATATTAATACATTAACATTCAAGTATGAATTATTGTAAAGTGTATGTACAATGTCTAATTAGAAATGACGTTTATACTGTGGATATTTACATTTGATAAATGCATGCTTCTCGTAGAAAAAAAAAATGAAATTTACTTTGCTAATTTCATTAAACACGTGTAACATTTTTTTCTTTCTTTCTGCTAAGTTTTCGAAAAAGTAGAATTATTCAAAATGAGTATTAATTAGCGTAAAGTAAGCGTACTTCCGAGTCCTGGGCTCTACAAAAGCAATATCTATCACGAAAAAAAAAGTTTTCACTTTCCGAATGCATTTTTCCTTTCACGAGCGAAATATTCCAGAGGACAAAAACGTTTTAAATGTTTTAAGAACGAAAAGATTGAAACAAATAATTCTGTTATGAAATTCAACTATTATATGAAATATTAAAATTAGAATGAAAGGTAAATTATTTAAGCGGATAATACTATTCTGTTTCGATATTAAAACAAAAGCAGACAATAAAATATTGAATTAAATGTATCTTAACAATGCAAATATACCTAAAGCAAACTAAATGTAATTATGATAATCATAACGTATTATAATGTCAATCTCTTGAACCTAGCACCATGCATGCTTTCTTATGCCCCAACTTTTTTGTTGATTCCAATTTCTTAAAACAACAGCATGTTAGCACATATATGTTAAATCGTAAATAAAATGTTTAAATTAAATCAAGTCATAAAATTAGCAGACATATATTTTGAAACAATATTTATCTTTCAAAATATAATATATTTTACATATTAACTCATATGTTATTTTAGTGTAATTTAATGTAGAGGACTATTAATTAGATACATCCGAACAACAAAAAATTCTCCAACTTTGAGTTTCAAAGTTTTATTTTCATATAGCAGAAGAGAATCGATTGTTGTTGCTTTCAGTAAAATATGAATTTATATCATAACATTATTAAATATTTATAGGAATTTATATTTCATATTTAATAAATGATAATCTTTATATTTTGAAAAAAAAATGTGTTTTTCATTTAAACTATCAAATATTATTTTCATTGTAATTTGAGATATATTATTGAAGAGATACATCTGAATAAAGTTCTGCAAATCTGCGTTTGGAAGTTTTGTTTTATTGAGATAAAAATGTGGAATTTGATGCTTAATACTTTCAGTAAAATAGGAATTTTCTATTTTAATATTTCTTTTAAAATAGAAAAAAAAATGCTTTTATGTATTTACTTGCTGTGTGTGTGTGTCATCAAATTTTCGATTTTTAATTTAACCAACTTCCCATCAAGCTAGAGCTCTGAAATTTTGAGAACCGTTCTTACTTGCCTAACAATGCAATATTTAGATATTTGCGACTAGTTTTAACTTATATTTCAATAATTTTCTTTAATGAACTTTACCACCATATAAAAACGTTGGTTTTTATCTCGAATTATTTACATTTGAAAAGCTTTCAGTAAAGGACATTTTACCTATAACGCCAGATCGATAAACTCTTTTTACTTCTGATGGAAGTCTAATTTTGTATAAAACATCATGGTGTCTTTTAAAACGAAATACTTGTTATCAATAAACAATTTTATTAAACTATAAATTTCTATAATATTATTTCTAGAATTTCAAGGATTCTAATGGTTCAAAAAACTAAACACTATTTTATGGTGGGAGAAAAAAAGAGATTCTCCAAAAACAACTTATCATTTAAAAGTGACATGTCTGATCATTTGCCAATATTTCTAAAAAATAATAATATTCCACACAAAGGACCTTATTTGCGTTAGATAATTTTCTATTTTTTGATATTATCCACACAAGTGTAAGGAATTAATTTTGACGAATAAGCTCCAGGCTCATTTCTTATTATCTTTTTTTGTTTTTAAACAAGTCTCCGGTGATATTAGTGAGTTAATTAATTAATTAGCTGCACTGATGCCAAGCCGAGAGAAAAATGCATGCATATTTGTTTTTTATTAAAAAAAATCTTTTACGTTATAAAGTACCTTCAGTTTACCCAAAATCATAATGAGTAATCATTGTTCTCGATTGACTGATTTGCAATCAACTGTGAATGACAACGAGATGAATTTTATATTTAACTAGAGAAATAAAAACAGGTGGAAATGTACTCTGTAAAATGAACCATTATTTATTAATAGTTATATTTAAACAAACTAATTATCTTATAAACGTCGCACTAGAAGCAACACGAGGGCTATTGACAACGGATCTCGAAATTTTGGACCTCGGTCAAGTGATTAAGACGACACCTGGACTGGCACCTCCCTCTCCTAACTTCCACACCACACCTTTGGAGAAAAATTGAAGTTCGGCAGATTTAAAGGGCTTTAGTGGCATCTGGGCTCGAGCCCATGACTGGACGAAAACCACCGGCCTTCGAGCCCACAACTTTGACCTCTAGGCTACCCGTGATCTCCTCTTTTTGGAAGTTGTGACATTTACTACAGAATTTCTTTTAATAAAAATTATTTTGTAACGAAACAAATTATTACGAATTCTAAGATATTATTACACTTTATTGTTTTTTTTTAAGGAATACACTTTTTAAAACTTTTAATGAAATTAATTTAATACCATGCTTTTAAATGAATTAGTATAACGAAAGCAGTGATATTAAATTAATTTTATTAAAAGTTTTCCTGTGAATAAATACGGAAGCCAGATAAAAGTCACTATTCATTTATGTTAAAGAAGTAGCTGCCAAAGAAAATTTGAAAGTTGTTTACCTTTCGCATCGGCTTTACAATAATCCTGCTCCGTTATAGCCTAGTGGTTATGGTCCCGGACTATCTAAAGGCGTCGTTTTCATCGGGTCGTTGGTTGGAGTGCTGATGATTAACGTGCATCAACCCCATGTAACGGACTGATACACGTTAAATCTGTTGAGGCTGAAAGTCCTCCCATTAACGGGGTGTGGTAATTTGGAGAGGGAGGCGCCAGCTTAGGTGTAGTCATCGTCACTTGACCGAGGTTCCAAATGATGAGATACGTCACCTATAGCCCTCGTGTTGTTTCTAATTGCAACATTAATAAGCAATTACAATCATATTGCAACAGTCCTAATAATATAATCAAATGCAATCGCAGGAAGAATCAAACTGAATCTTAATATGCTGTTTCAAGCTTACAGCTGAACAAATTCATTTTAAAACTATAATAAAAAGAATCGATATAACTCATCATATGTATTTTACAAACCACATTTTTGCAACTAAACTATGCGATTGGCAGAAGATGTATTTACTGATACATTATAAACTTGATTAGGAGTACGAACGAGGCTGACAATTTTTTTAAAATATCTCAAATAAAAATTTTTCAATGTTAATCAATAATCGTAAAATAAATGTTATAATAATAAATAATACATTATTTATATTATTTTTAAATGATATTGTTTCACTTAGTTTTCTTTAAAATCTTCCAAAGAATATGTTCTAATAAAACTTAAATACTAATGTCGGTTGAATAATTTTCCCAATCTTAAAAATGAAAAAAAAGTAAGAAAGTGTGCTTTCATAATATGAATATTATAACGTGTACATTATTAATATTTTTCTTGTATTTCTTATGATTAATTCATATACAATTACATCATTTCCTTATCATTTCTCGTGTATTTCTCTGATGATTATTCCGGATTTCAGATTATTTCTATAACGTTCAGAATTACAATTTTTAATTTTGTGACTTCATTTGACCAATCTTATTAGTTTAAAACTAAATGTTTTATGTCACTTTATACAAAATTAAATTAGTTCTTGACAACAACCATTTTCAAGTGTAGTCCATAAACATATCTGGAAATATATTTATCATAAAGTTCTAAATTATGCTGAAAATTTATCACTTATAATTATATCGATTTTTTTTACAATTTAAAAATATGGATTAAGTTTGACACATGCTTATAACGCACCATTAGAACGCTTTGTTTGGTTAGTTAGCATTTAAGAAATTAATTAATTAGCACAGTTAAGCAAATTAAGAAAAACTTTTAGTTCTCTAATTTTAATTCTCTAATTTGCTACACCCCAACTGTAACGCATTTAACACATTTGAGTAAATACGCTACTTTTCTAAAAATGATAATATAAAAGTATGGAACCTGCGCATTCGGGAAAAATATCTTCTCGAATACACAAAATACGTTTTAAGAGTTGATACACTTTGAAATCCTTAGAGAAATATATGAAACACTTATGGAACTTGGGAAAAGTTAAAAGAGTAATTAATTACTCATTTCTCATAGTTTTAAAAAGAATTAGGAAATTGAATGTCTCGTTTATATTCATCAAAAGGACATTAATCCTACATTTAGAGAGTTGAAATGGTTTTCAGACACATTTTTAAAATTTCATAAAAGAGAAAATATTGAATACGCAAATGCTACCCATGTGAAAAATTATGTTATTTTTAAATAACTGTTACTTATGTGGAAAATATCACATAATTGTAACATCGTTCCCATATTAACTTTGGGTTACATTCTTGAAAATTATTAAGAGATATTTTGTTGGCAACCACTGTGTGAAAGAATTTTAAGAAATAAACTTAAGTAATAAAATTTCTATGATTTTAGTTTCCTAAGATAATAGCTGTGTATCATAAAATTTCCGTATATAACACATCAATCAATAACTCCCGAGACTAACATTGAAAACAACATTTTTTTTGCAAAATATTTTTTTATTCATCAACACAACACCTTTTGTTAATCACCTTTTAGGGTGATACAATCGTTCCAAATCTTTTTTTTTTTTTTTTAAAAAAAAAAAAAAAACGCAAGAAATCTTTTTTGTTGCGAGTAAATAGCGATAAACAGCTTTCTGAATCATCGACTCGTTGCTGTTTTTGTTCCATCGAAAGCAATCGCGGCACCCACTTGGAAAAAACATTTTTCACTTCACTTCAAAAAACCTTTTTCAGTAAATACACTTCCATATGACATCTGTGTCATCTCAGCAATCTCACAGAGCTTCACTTTACGATCTTTCATTATAATTTTTGTCACTTCACTCACATTTTCCGGTGTAACGGCTTCCACAGGTCTACCCGAGCGTTCCGCGTCATTTGTGTCGGTACGACCACGTTTAAACTCGGCAAACCACCAACAAATCGTTGCTTTTGATGGACAAGAGTCCGGGTAACATTTTTCAATCCATTGTTTCGCTTGCACGGTGTTTTTACCCAATAAAAAACAATGTTTTATCAGAACACGAAACTCGGTTTTTTCCATTTTTTAAACAAACTACAAAACGACTTTACTCCAACCTCGATAACTCAGCTGTTTCTGGTCCGATCGACTTAAAATTTTGACACGTTTCAAGCACAATGGTTAGTACTCTAGAAAGACCTGGTTACTGGTTTACTACGAGCTCCATCTCTGGGTTAGTGTCGGGAGTTATTGATTGATGTGTTAGAATAGGGTGTAGTAAAAAGACTGATTGCTTATTAACGTCGCTCGTAAAAGCAGGGCTATTGGTAAGGGACCTCATAATTTTGAGCATAAGTCAAGTGCGAGGACGACATTTGTGCTTGTTCCTCTCTCTCTCTAAACTTCCCCACCATACCAATGGGAAAACTTGGGAACTCGACCACAGAAAAGTTCACCAGGCCCTCTGCAAAGTGGGTCTTTAGTGGAATCAGGACTCGAACCTACGAAGCGGAGAAAACAACGCTTCCCGTAAGTCATGACCGTAACCATAATCACTAAACAAGTGATAGCTTCAACCTCAGATTTCCATGGAGGATTATAGAAGCGAGCTTTGAAATCAAATCTCTATAAACTCCTAGCTCTGTCTCTCTCTCCGAGTATGCTTTGTTTCCTTTTAATTTTATCCTTTCTAAGGCGGTCGAAAGTACGTCCACCGTCAATTTCGGGATCTCAAGATCAGCAATGTTTTCGTCTTAAGCTGGGATGGAGTTTCAAGTCGCGAATGAAAAGGATATCTTGTAAGCTTCCGGAGGAACAAAAGATTGTTCCAGATGAAATATGACTGAATAAAGGCGGTTACAGAAAAAAAAAAATCAGACTCTACTATTTGTGATCTACTGAAGCAAATTACAAAAAAAAAAAAAAAAAAAAAAAAAAAATAATTTGCAGTACCGCAATATATTTTCTTGCGCTATTTTCGAGGTCGTATTAGTCTAATAATTATGGTATCGAGTTATCAGCCGGTGTTATTGCCGTCGTGGGTACCACTTAAGACGCCCTGATGCCACTGAAGATACATTATGCAGCAGGGCTGATGCACGTTGAATTTGTCGAGGCTACATGTCCTCAGAATGGAGTTATGTGGATTGGAGAATGGGGTACCTTCTGAAATATCCTCCTCTTCAGTTGAGAGATGCTCAAAATTATGAGTTTCGTTGTCGGTAGCTCTTGTTTGATTTGGTTTGTTTCATTAACCTCGCACGAGAAGGAACACGAGGGCTATTGTCAGAATGCCCATAGGAACCAAACAGCTCTTTAGAGCTTTTGCAGCTCTAAACACATGCCCCAAAGTGTTTAGAGCTGCAAAATGGCCCCTGGGAGACAATCACCTCTGGACTCAGCAATCATCATCTTAAATTTTTTTTTTTAACTAAAATAATTGGAAAGAGAAAAATTTACATTTTGGAACAAAGAAAAAAAAGGACATGTCTGGGATATTGGAGACGGTCCTCGTAATTTTGAACCTCGATCGAGTAACGATTATGACACGCGATCTGGCACCCCCTCCCAGCTTCCACATCACGCCAATGGGAGAACTTTAAGCCTCAATGGATTTATTGCATCAGCCCCGACTATACAGCGTATCTTTAGCGGCATCAAGGATCGAATCCACTATTCGCGAACTCCGTCAACTCCGATTCTGTGGCGATTGTAGCTATCGCATTGCTTCTAAACGCGCGCTTCGTTATTAAACAATCAATACAAATCTCTTTCTTTTGAAATATCATGAAAAGTAATTAGTAAGAATTCTTAATTTTATATTTATTATAATTATATATAAATATAAAATTCCTTTAAATTGCGAATTATTTTACAGTTTTTAGTGTTTATGAATTATCAATAATATGTAATGCATTCTTGAAAGAACCTAGATGTATAATCTTTATAATATATAATATTGAATAGAACCGGATGAGTTTGGTTACAAACAATCTTCTTACCAATAAAAAAGATCTTGAGAATCAAGTTAATTTTATATAAGGTGAATACAGTTATTTTCTTAAATCAGACTTAGTACCAAATATATTTTAATATAACATTAAAAAAGAAATATTGGCCTTACAAAGGGTTAAAAGGTAAACATTTAAATGTTAGAGATTTATAAATTTATGATAAAAATCCATTTGAAACATATTGTTTCTTATGCGTGGTTATAAAATGTGTGGAAAATTTGTAGAAATCTGGCTGAGATATTAAAAACTGACGTAAGTACTAAACGTTCTCAAAGGTGAACAAAACATTCGTTCTTCAATTGCGACTGACGATTTGTAAATTTTCGCATTGGATCAAAGACGACTTATATAACAGATATTTACAAGTAAATTTTAAGTGAGAAATTTCTTTTTTGTTATAGTGCCATTTAGAAAAACATTTATATGTCTTGAGTGTGTGCGAAAAGTCAAATTCCATGTGTTTTAACTTTTAATAAATATTAGAAATTCTCATGCAATATTTGTTTTAAAAAAATACAGAATGTATCGTACTCATATAATTTTCAAATAAAATAATTGTTTAATAATATTTGTTAAATTATTTTAAAAATAAATCAGCAGTTGAGGTTTCCAAATTAAAAACTATGGTGCAGTAAACATATTATAAAAATTAGAAACTACAGATTTCTAAAGGACCCAGCTCCTGGTGGGGATCGAACCCACATGCTTTGGATTCGGAATCCAACGCCTTATCCATTAGGCCACAGGAGCTACGTAAAGGCATTTTATTCAAATAATATTTTTCAGGAAAAATCAAAATCCTTTGAACAATATAGTTTTTGGAGGGACCCGAACCCATAGTACTGGAATTCAAGTTCCAACACCTAATTTATTAGGTTACCGAAAGTGTATAACTCCGTTTTATTCATTTGACACTATCTTCAAAAATTAGTGTAATCTATATAGATATAATAATAATATACTGATTTGTTTGAAGTACAGAACTCTTCAGGGAAATCGAATCCTCATATATATAAAACTCATTTTGAATATAATGTCTTATCCATTAAGGCACAGGAGATGACAACAAACTTTCAGGGTCATGTGACATTACTCTATTAAATTAGTTTAAATGGTAACAATACAATAATAAAAAGAACCATCGGAGCTTTTTTATAAAAAGACTCTGGTGGGTTTGATCGCACAGTCTTTGTAGTTGGAATGCAACGCCTTATCTATTAAGTTACATGAGACGTAAAACACATATTAATATTTGATATTGAACCATTCTCTTAAATAAGTTCAACTTATTAAATGCTACTAAATATTGCAATCTAATTTCTTAGAGTAGTTGTTTTTATCTGTAATGAAGAGGAGTATTCCTTAAATTATTCCATAGTTTTTTCTTACAAAAATATAAAAGTATGTACAGCTTAGATCTTGTTCTTTAAATGAAATTAACGGTACAAAATGTGGGTATACACTTTTACACATTTTTAATGGGAATACGAATTGTCATATTTTGTTTTTAAGGGTGCTGATTTTTCGTGTCTGAATGAGAATAATATCTTACCATATTCAGAAGCATATTTTTGCACCTTTTTATATGTTCATCGCTATATCACTTGTAAACATTATTTTATATTAAAATAGGTTAAGCAGTTTATGGCCGCAATCACTTAGAGATCACCTATTCGATACCAGCTTTGTTACTTTCAGTTGCGAGTTTGAGCCCTAAGGCAACTGAAAACCTGCCGTGTAGCGGAACTGATCATGTTAGTTATATCTGTCGAGGTCTCTAGTTTTTCCGTTAGGATGCTGTAGAAGTGTGCAGAGGGAGGTTCACAACTCAGATGTCCTCCTCGTCACTTGACCAAGGGTCCAAAGTACTAGGTGAAATCTATTGAAAAAAATTATTATCATGAGAAAGAGGTAGGAAATGTTATTACTGTTGCCATGAAGGGAAAATTACGAGGTCCTTAGTTAATAGCTCTTTCGTGTTTCTTCTAAGTGCGACGTTAATACTCAATCAATCAAAGTCAGGAGACTGCTTTGGTTCTTCCAACTCTGACATCCAGCACCACATTAACTTGCCTTAAAATGTTTTGGTGATAGAGATGTTGTTTCTCTTCATGAAACCATCAATTCCTTTCATGATAGCAGGACTTTTACTTACAATGAACTCTGTTTTATACAGGCCTCAATGGTAATGTAATTGCTGATATTCTGACGACGGAAAGTGTCTTGCTAATATATCAGGTTGAAATAATGCTTTCATCTTCCTCGAAACAAAATCAAAAATAAAAATTTAAAAAAATCAAATTTCCAGTTATAGAAGATGCCTCTGACTCTCTTATGGTATAACAGGTAAGCTCCTGGTGATCCCCTTATCACTAAGGAATATAGAGATATCCCAAACACTAATGAGATAATTCGGAGTCTTAATTTGTTAAAGGGTAGAAACCCTTTCTGAATTGCAAATTTCTAATTCTACCCGGGCTTATCATATCATATTGCATGAGGCTTGACATTGACCTATTTATTACACTTCATCTCATTCATTACGTTTAATTATTTAGGACTTTTAGTCTCTGGACTTGGTCAAGCTTTTGACTAAACTTAGAGGAACAAGTTTGTTAAACATAAGTGTTCTACGAAGATAATTTAGAAGGACAAAAATTGCGATTGTTGGATATATAAGATGAGTTGCCTCTTGATTAATCTAATTTCTGTACAATTTCATCTGATTCCATGCCAAAGGTGTTTCCTTTCGTTTGAAAGTTAGAGATACACGAACGTGTGGGGTAATGTGAATTCGTCTTCCAACTATTTGATATAAGTTCGTCGTATTGTTTTTCATGGGATGGCCTAAGAGATCTCTTCATACACCTAGCCATTGTGCGCTATGTTAACAGTCTGGGAGACTGGAGCATCTTAGCATCCATATGTATAATACTTAAATGCAGCAATCAAAATCTTATTCTTAGATCGGTTATGCACATTTGATAACGCTGGACACTCTGGGCACAGCTCTCTATTCTTTTTGATATGTTATACTTTATAATAACAACCGTTATTAATCTAAATGCATAATTTTATATTTTCCCCTTAATAGTATCCTGCTGCTATTGGTGCATGTAGAAAATCCTGTTTTAGTAAGTTGTTATATTCCACAGCTTCGAGAAATAGACCTAATTAACGATACATATTAAATTTCTGGATAAAATTATAAATTTTCAAAATTTGCTGCTTGAACACTTCTGAATAATCTAAGGTCTTTACAAATGAACTTTTTTATTGAGAATAGATATTACTTTCTCAGCTTCTATCATTCAAACTTAATTTTTCTATATAAGGAAATATGTATATTGCACAGTATTAACATTGTTCAACCGACATTTCATTCCAAAGCCTGAAACTTAATTTTAAATTACGTTACATCCACTAATTGTTACTATATTTTATTAATAGTTTCACTTTAAAAATTGTTTTAATATGTTTTACTTGCTTATTCCAGAGTTTTTAGTGTTAATAATTTATTTTGAAATTTTGTTCAGTTCGATAGATATTGAGGATTTTTAATTAAAGTTGTTTTTATTCTAAAATGTTAAAAATTAATAGTTCCATTTTTTGAGAAAAAAATTAAGTTTTTAATTAATTTAGTTTTCAAAGAAAACAATATATTTAATTATAAAAATCATAAGCAAATTAAAGAGGTCAACAAGGTTGTCCTGCTAGTAATAATATTGATATTACACATTTACACTTCTATAAACAAAATTTTGTACAAAATGATGCTTACACTTGGCTTAAATACATTGATGTTCTAATAATGTTTCAAAATAAATTGAACTCCGAAGTTAAACCAGAGTTATCATATTATCCTTCTTATTTAAAATCAATACAAACTAATAAAAATATTTATGATACTAAATAATAACTTTTTAGCTGTAGAATGTAATAAAATTTATAACAAAAGGAACAGTTTAGAGTTTTTGTGAGTAAATATACTTTCTTTGAAAATAATATAAGTTAGTTGATTTTTAGAAATATTTGAATAAGTATGCACTACATAATATTAAATTAGTAATAAGACCTTTAGGTAATAAAAATAATTTTAATAAATGCTAAAATGCTAGCATTCAAGAAGAATAATCCGATATATTTCTAAAAATCAATTTAAAATATAAAAAGTTTTAAAATTGAAATTTTTTTCGATATTACTTTTTGGTTTTTTTTTAAAAAAGAATTGACGATTATTTTTATTCTAATTATTTATATCACGATTTGTTTTAATTAAAAAAAATTTCATGTTAAGATTTTGATTATAGCTTTAGTGTATAAGAATGGCACTACTGGAATTTTAATTCTAACTTTGTTTTGTATATGAGAGTACTACATTTAGGTAATTACATTTTTAGGTGGTATATAAATTTCTACGATATCATGACAATTTTACACTGGTTTAATTTTGTGTAAGTTATTTTTAGTTTTATTCATTTAATTGTTATCTTTGTTTTTTTTTTTTTTAATTTAGTATATAATTAAGTTTTATAAGTTTTCTGTAGTATTTCTTACTTGAAACATACGGTTTTCTTATTCTTTTCTCTTATTGTGTCTGATTCTCTTCGGCTTTTCTTTTTTGATTTTTACTTTTTTTTATAAAGTTATTAGTAAGTATGAAGATCTAATCATTAATACGTGTATAATTCCACCCCATGGTCCTAAGCCAGCGATAGTATTAGTTTTATTTCCACTTTGTCTTTTCATAAAACTTTTTATTTCATCAAATTTCTGCTGCAGTTCTACCTTGTCTCTATTTTGTATTTTTCGTGATTAATTCCGTAATTGTTTATCACTTAAATTTTAGTATTAAATATTTTGATATTTTATTCTTTCAACATTTGTATTTATAGCAACTTTTTTAAAATTATATTTTTGATTCTTTTGTTTAATTTAGTGTATTTTTATTTGTATGTATATATGGAAACTTTCTTATTGTTCCTCTTTGTTCTCACTGTTAGTCGAATAATGTCACATTTATGTTCAAAAGAGTTTATTTCCTTTAAATATTATACAAATATGCATTGACTACAGTATCTTTGAGAATTATTAGCTTTTATGGTATTTTGTTTTCAGAAACGTACATGAGTGTTTGAAATGTTTCAAATACATCTATATGTATAAGATATTGATAAGGCTTCGAATGTTATTATTATTATCATTTCATTTTAAATATTATTTAAAATGGATAACTCAGAAACCTGCATATCGGTGTGAATGCGAAAGTGCAGTACATCGTAAGAAAATATATTAAGAAATTCTATTTATTCAATACCACAAGTAAATAGTATTTTTATTTTTAAAATATTAAACAGTACAATTTTAAACGTAATAACGCTCCAAGAGGTATAATTTAAAATTCGATAGACCAAAGAATAAAATTAACAAGTGTTTATTCAGAGCTATTCATTGACAAGCAAGCTGTTAATAAAAAAAACAACAAAAACACCTTTAAGCAACTCTCCTGTAAAATTTCAAAAAATGGACCCAATGCACTTTAGTTAGGACTTAACATATTTTATGAGTCTGAGTATATTTATGTTGCATTGTACTGTATTGCAGCGAAATACATTAGACTTTATCCAACAGAAGTATAATTAAGGTGTTATGTGAATATTAAAAATAGAACGATATAAATATTAAAAATAAATGAAGAAGAAGACAAAGTGAGTTCTGATATAAATTTCCTAAAGAATGAATGAAATTTAAATTCATAACATTTGAAATTATATACTTTTTCAGAAAATTATCTTCAACTTACCTATTGAGAAAAAAAAAACCCAACATATTTTTTCAGTTATTCTTGAGCATAAAATTTATTTACTAGTAACAACAATATAATGTAAATTTATACAATTAGTTTTTGATTTGAAATGTTATTATAAAATACATTATTTTTTTGAAGAATGATGACATAATTATATTAAAATCCCTTTAATATCTTATAAATAAAGTTATGCATCAAAATCACAATTCGGAGCAATGATTGCACCTTTAATAATGAGTATTAAATTTCAATGGTAAGAAACGTTATTTTTCGTATTACACTTTTACTATTTAATTAAATGTGTATAAATTTTAAAAAAATATTCAACTATGCTCGAAATATTTGCTCTTTTTCTTTTTTTGAAAAGTTTATTGATTAAAATGCTGAGAAATCTAGAAACGGGAAAAATAAGTAATTCTGCTGCTCATAGATTCGTGAAAGTTAAGCTGTTTGGGAATTGCTTCGATTTTTAATTGGGAATCCTTTACAACTTCCTTCTGTTTACTATCGTGGCGATTATGTTTTGTTTTCAGAAACAAATACTTTTTTTGTTGCTGATTCAATCTTAATTCATGAAATACAGAAAAGAAATTTAATGCAGATTAACCTACTTACGGAATTTCGAAGTTCAATCCATTTCACATAAAGAAGCTGAAAAATAATTTTAATTAATGTTTCGCTCCTAATTTTTTGTGCTGAATGTATCCCTTTTTCTTTTTTCAATCATAGAGTTATTTACTCGAAACATATTTAATGTGACGAAAGACAAAAGTAAAGGAACAAAATAAGTAACGCACACACACTTTACTTATATAGTCACTCAGCAATTCTGACCAATTGTTAGAAAATACACATTTTTAAAGAAATAAATGTTACTAAATTTGGTGCATGTAAAAATATTACGTATTTTAGTATCCCCTACCTACATTTATTTCGAAATATTGCAATTAAAGCAGTATTATTTAATTAGTTACCATTTAATTTTGTTTTGATCATTCAATATCATAGCCTTCTAACGTAAAATTTTAAAAATTTTCGCTGATATTGTTAACTTTCCAATTAATAATGAAGGAAATGTACACCCAAAATTTGAATAAATATTGCAGTAAAAGTGAGAAAAAGAATATTTGGTTCTTGCAGTATGATGACTAATGACATCATAGTTTACATAACATTTAATGAATAATCTTAATTGATAGATATTCTTAAATGTGAATAGATACAAAAGAATACGAATAAGTAATGAAATCGTCAAAAAAAAAAAGCTACCGTACGTTATTTTATGAAAGTACAATAAATACAAGTACAAATTTATAAATTAACTTATTTTTAATGAGGAACAATTATTTTAACAAGTTGGGGATATTAATCGTTGGATTTGTATGTATTTTATACGTCACATAGTATGTTATTGTATGTAAGTTTCATACGTAAGTTTTTTTCCAGTCATGTAGTTAACTTTTGTTATTTATGACCCAGCAAAGTCTTGGAATATAAGCTTAATTACTTAAGCAATAATAACAACCAGCTTAATTACTTAAGCAATAATAACAACCAGCTTAATTACTTAAGCATTTTTTTTGTTAACAACAATAAGCTGATTTCAATCTATTTTTAATGTATTATTAGAGAGGAAAAAAAGTTACATTCCAAAAAGTTATCTAGAGATTATTGTGCACCACTTCTCAAAGCATTATAAGGTTTACTTGCACTTTTTATTCTCTGTTTCATGTTTCTGTTGGTATTGAATTTGGATGTGATATGCCCGGAAGTATGGAATATCACGGATTGTGTGTGACGTCTTCTTTGCAACAGTATGTTGTTTATTTTTTCTGCCTGTGTGTAAGACTGATTAAGATTAACTTATGTGCATGTGCTTTAGTGGCAGTTGGTACGAGTAGATTTAAGTCCACGAAATGCATTTCTGATAACGATAGGGAAGGATAGGACTTAGATATGAAGGATTCATATTCGTCGAGGAGCTTATTAAGTGAAAATTTACAAATATTAATTATTTGTTCTTTGTGACTATGGGTAAGATCGTGTACCGGTTGTAACTTGAATGGGTTGAGAATCAATTGTTTTCTCTACACTTTCCATACAGTCATATTTGTTCATTTGTACTTACATACCAAATTGCCACCAAGGTGGATTTGTCGCAAAGACAATCATGACCTTGCTCTAATCAGTGTCTCCTAAGAAGATCTGTTTTAACTTTCTGTGATTATTATCCATGGTGCTAATTAAATAGTAAAATGTTTTTTCTCGACTACCGGCGATTATTGATGAACTGAAAACGTGAATAATTGCAATCATTCAAAATGTAACACTGAATATATTGAAAAAAGCGTGAGATGAGTTGAATTATCGACTGGTTAACTTTCCTTTTCCTAGCAATGCTTTTTATGTTTTAGTTTAGTTTAGTTTTTATTAACGTCGCTCTAGAATGGCTATTGGCGACGGACCTCGTAATTTTGAACCACGGTCAAGTGACGAGGACGACATCTGAGCTGGCACCCCCCTCTCCTAACATCCACACCATGTCAACGGGAGGACTTTGGGCCCCGAACAAATTTAAAGTGCATCAGCCCCAGCTACACAGTGGGTCTTTGGCGGCCAAGGATCAAACCCGCGACTGAACGCTAGTCCGCGACCTTGACCACTAGGCTACAACGGCTCTTTTTTATGTTGAAGATTTACAATTTCATGAACTTTAAAGTATTATTTTTCATTTAATTTGTCCAAAAAGGATGTAACATTTTTAGTTACGTGATTGTAGCTCTTCAGAGTATTGGGTATTCTTTTGTGAACCACATGTATGTTAAATTACGCATGACTCAATTTGTTATTCTAGCTTAAAATGTCTTCTTTTCTTTCATTTTGTATACATTAATATCAGGGAGCCCCTTAACTGTATTAGATCCGAAGAGATATTTTTATATTTATCAATACTTATGAATTGAAAAAAAAAAACATGCTGTAAGGTAAGTATGTACGTTTTTTAAGTAAGAATCATTTTGTAATGGAGTAAGAGAAAATTTAGTTAAGAACGTAATCTGTATCAGAAACTAAAATATGAACATTTAACATTTTTCAACATAGTCACCATTAACATTTAAGCATTTGTTAAGTCGTGGCACTATCATTTGGATCCCATTATCAAAGAATTCTGCTGCCGGATCGTTAAACTAGTTAGTAATAGTTTCTTTCAACATGTCATCATTTTCCAAGCGCTTTCTATCAAGAAATTCCTTAAGTTTTAGAAACAGATGAATGTCTGATGGTGCTAAATTAGGGCTGTATGTTGGAGGATCCAATATTTCCAAAGAAAATTGCCCAGTTACGTCTTTGTTCTTGCCACAACTTGAGGGCGAGCATTATCGTGAAGTAGATCACCGCCGCTAGAAAGCAATCCTCGCCGGCGATTTTGAATAGCATGCCTAAGCTTTAATAATATTTCACAACACCTCTCAGCTTTTTTTTTTTTTTTTATCATTTCTCTTAGCAAAAAGTCTTACAGAAGGATGCCAATCCGGTCCCAAGAAAACTGTGGTCATGATTTTTCTTATTGAAGGTTTTCGATTGAATTTTCGTGGTCGTGTCGAAGAGTTTGAATTATGCCACTGACTGAATTGACGTTTATTCTCTGGAGTGTTCTACGCAATCCACGTCTTATCACCGGTTACATGGTGACTAAAGAAACAGTATAACCATACAACCAATACTGGTAGAAATGTGAAATGTAATGGCTGAGTAGTGAGTGAATGTCCGAGAGTGGCTGACTTTGAGCTGACGTCACTTGACAGGATGCGAGGACAGGACGTGCAATCAGTTCTAACTTTAAAAAACTAATTCCAGCTAGTCTAGTTTATATGAACACTGAGATATATTGCACTTCGAAAACGTATAATTATAACATGTAGTAGTCATTAACTGTCCATTTAAAAACATTAATGGTTAGTTTATGATAATCATAATATTAAATTAATGATATGTTTTTTAAAACCATTTCAAACATCTTCAAAACAGTTTCACAGCTTTTGAGATATGCTTTCAGGATTATACACACCTAAGTTTTTAAAGATGATTTTTATTTATAGACATTTCATAAATATTTAGGTATTCTTAAGAAATGTTTCAAATATTTGCATGGTCTAATTTTCTTCTACTTTTTGTAGGGTAAGAAAAGTACTACGGCATTCAATGAAAAAACATTTTTCGGTCTTTGCTGAAAGGAATGTTGTTCATTACAAGTCATTTTAAACCTCGGTAACAAACAGTATTGTTGTTCTATGCTAACTCTCTATCCTTCTTCAACTTGCCCGTAATCTATTGCCGTCACGCTATCGCTTTAGTATTGAAAAATGGTGCGTTAATTCCATGGCGATGGAACACATCATTGGCTAACTTAGTGAAATATTTTCGTTATTTATTTCCGTTTGAGATAAAGCAGTGAAATGGATGAGAATGGATGGCCTAAATTACTCTATTTTATTTAAAATGTGATAAATCACAAAACAAAATATCGCTTTATGCCTTTTGATATTCCATTTTATTTCTGAAAACCCCTTTCAAGTAGATGTTAATTTTGAATGATAACATTTAGAAATACCTCTATTTCTAACATTCAGTAAAATGTAATTGTTAAATATTCAATTTTACAAATAGTGTAGCAAAAAAGGAAGAAATGCACCAAATTCTTTTTTTACACGATAGATACGTTCATTAAAAACGGTGCAAGAAAATTCGCGTAAAAAATACATGCGACACTTAGTAAATTTGGGGATATGTTCCCCTATTTTAAAAAATCGTGTAAGATAAAAAAAAACCTCTAAATATTTTCCCAAAAAGTCATACAAAAAATTAAAAATGAAATCCATATTATATATTTAAAAAACAAAAACAATTCATTTTTATTAGAAAATAAATTTTAATTAGTATACAGTGAAAATTCAGTCTATACAAATAGTGCAGCAAAAAAGGAAGAAATACACCCAACTCTTTATACGAGTACAACATATAAGAATTCAAATTGAAATTAAGACATAAAACTATTAACTAACATCTATTCATCGCTACTTGATAACAAGCGTGCACGAACGTTTATTACGAACTGAATCAAAAATGCTATCATCAGTAGATGTGTCAGATATGTCTAGCACAACTGTCGGATTTGATTCAAATGAAGAATTCGTTACGAACTACTTCTGTTGGTTTTCTTTTTTTTTTTTGTGTTTACAATTTCAGTTATTAGCGGCTATTTTTTGGTTTCTCAAGTTTCTTAAATAATTCTTGAAATTCTGCTACACAAAACCTAAGATTACGCTGAAGTTTTAATGCATGTGCTATGTCAGGATCATGATAAGGAAAATGTCGTTCCATACTTGCAGCAAATTTCGAGCCCTCTCGAATGAAATCAGCTGTTAATAGCTAAATTTATCCTTCGACTTCGTCATTATCGACTTCTTTATAATCATAAACTGTCATAAACTCAATCAAATCATCCTCATCGAAAAGGCTTTCAAGCATCAATTCTTCGATGTCAGCCATTTTTCATGTTGTTAAAACCTTCGCCACCAATTGCAGAGTTATAATTTCAGAACACACAGCTGATTTTCATGCTACGAAACTTCCACTTTTGACGCATGCTGGCAATTTTTTTTTCCAACAAGCATTTAAGGCTGAAATACGAAATGCTAAGTTCAAGTTGAAAAACAATGAAATGAAGATAAAAGGTGATTATAAAATTCGGGTATTCCTCGTAACTCCAGGATACAAAGTATACGAGCCATAAAGTAGACCAAGTCACTCACACATGTGTGGGCATAAGCCAACCGTCTTCTGATTGCACTGTCAAAATTAGTATTAAAAATGTTTTGGGTTTTCGTGCTAGAACAAAACATTCGTGTAAAAAAGTATGTTGGTGAACCGTGTTATTTCAAAATCGTGTAAAAAAAGAGTTGGGAGCACTTTAAAGAATAGAATAAATTTTAGGCACTTTGTAGCTGTCACGTTTGAAGTATGTATTTCAGTTGGAAGAGTTGGTTCAGCTGATAAAATTCAAAAAACTATTTTCTTCACAGTTACATTTTACTTTTCATAAAATGAAACTCGAAGTGCTTAGAAATATCTTAAATTTTAATTTTATATGCCTAGCATTTCTGCATTCCTTACTTACGCTTTTGTATGCTGAAAATTCCTGCGATTTTCTTCTGTAATTGGAATAATTACTCACAGAGAAATTAAAACATTTAAGTTGAATAAACTCTTAATTTTATAACATTAAGCAGGGAATTTAAAAATATTAATAATGTTTAGAAAAGCGAACAAGCTAATTGTGGAAAGAAAAAAATGTAAAGATAAATTTCATGAAATGGAACTTTACCATTTTGATAAGTATCTTTAGAAGTACCTCATACCTACAAGTCACATCCCCAATTGAATTTCCTGGGTCGTGTCCTTCCCTTGTAACGTTTTGAGGGGCGATATATAAAACACATTAAATTTTAGTTAAAACTCATCTGATATGAATTAATATTGTTAAAAGGACACAATATCAAACGGTAAAATTAATTTTTATTTATTTCCTGATTTTTATGACCCGGTATAAATAATATACCACCGCCTTTGTAGGACATCTTATTTGTACACTCGCTGTTTCGCCTTCCTTCGAAGAAATAATAAACGCTTTCATAAAAAAATTATATTATTTTAGTTAATTTAGAAAATATTAGGATCACAACATATTTTTGAAAAAATGAGAACTTTATGATGTATTTTTTTTTTCAAAGAGTGGTAATTTGAGCAAAAATGTTCTGATTAATTTAAGTATAACTTTTTTCTTATAAATATATGATTTTCATAATTTAATTATAAAACTATGTTATAAACTTAATAAACCAAATTTAGTAGAAATACATGTACAGTTTTATTTAAAATAAGGCAAATTTTTATTGCATATACTGTAAAGATATTTTCTTCCTCATATGTTTCTGAAGGTAACTCCGATCTTTCAGAAGGGAGCTCTTTAAGTAAAGCAAGATTTTAGTCCACGTATGGGCATTCGTTTAAATATATATATACATTTATTAAAATTAATTAAAACTGGATTATAAGGCTATTTTAAGTAAAATTAAAAGTAAGTGTAGATCCGTAAGAGTTCAAAATCCAGCCAACTTTGGTAATTGTTCGCATTCAAAAGATACCCTCTCACATGTAGGATGAACAAATGTGCCAAAGATAAAAAGATCGTCCATCCTTATTCAGAAGTATTTAATGGATGTTATACACAATTAATTTTCTTTCCTTTTAATCACCGCTAAAATGGTATTTCTAGATCTTTTCAGTTTAGATGGAATCATCCTTTCTTTCAAGATTCACATATGGTGCCTTAGGCTAAGGGTTCAGTTCTTCTTACAAAGTGGGTAACTCTTTGCTGTATTTTTTCTTTTGTAATACCTTTCTTCAATGACTTACATCTTAGTTTATTTAGATTCTATAACGTCCATTGCTAGAGGCAATGAACCCCTGCAGTCGTCCCTCAGTTGTCGGCAGCATATAGTCTACTTTTATTTCATGCTAACACTATACATCAATTATCGATTTCAAGTCTCATGTCCATCAACAACAAGTCCCTAATTTGCTGTCTCCAGCCAGTTCTATCTTAGTTGCCTCCGAAGATTGTCCTTCCGTCTTTGCTTCGTTAGATTTTTTTGCTATAGATTTGGTTTTGAGAAATCCTTTCTTCCCCTACGCTTTTGTTGTCTTTTCGTGGGCACGCACAGCATTGATAATTTTTTATTAACCACCTAAGAGGCTATTGTTTTAGGTGAAGCATTTTTGCATACCAGATCACTTTTAAATTATTTTTTTTATCATTTGCTACATTTTTAAATACATTTATCTTAAATATATTTAATTTAATAATTTCCCGCTTGCTTTAATTTTAGTTGTATGTAGCTGATATATATTATATTTAATAATTTATCGTTTCCTTTAATTATTATATCGGAAAAGTTTACTATTGTCCACTTCTCTATTTATCATCGTTTGCTTTTAATTATTTTATTTAACCGAGTAATTTAATAATAATTATAAGAAATGCGCACCTTAGGTGGATAAATCTGTTATTTGCAAAACTTTGTAATAGAGCTTTTTTTTCCTGATTTAAATTTCTTTTCTTCGGAGAATAAGTCTGATTTTCGATTCACTGGCACTTTATAACATATTTACGACTCCCATCTTTCACTGTAATAAGGTGAACCACCATATATCAATCTGGTTTGAAAATTTTAGTGCATTTAGTTGCTCTCTAACCCCCTGTTTGGGCGATGGTATAAATTTTATACCACTGAGTTTGAAGTAGGAAACGAACACTCTATATATTTTGTTTTGAGTAATTAGCAATATTTGCATAATGTTTCAAACATGTAGATTGGTTAGCTGATGAAATTAAATTTTTCAATTCATTTCAGAAACATTTCTCTTAGGGATAAAACAACCACTTGTTAATAGCTTTCATTAGATTCAAAGCAATAATTTTTGTAATAATTCTGCATGATTGGCCATCTAATATAAGTAAATAAAACTATAAGCTATCATTTGAAGGAAAAACTGTGAGGGAAAAAGGTATTTTATAGAGATTTTTAGGGTGCTAAATACGTGGTATACAAAATATACCACCTCCCCTGAAAGGGTTAAGGCTGATATATATATGAAAATCCAGTCAAGGAATAAACTCATGAAAAGTTTGACAATCTAACTCTTCTTGCCGATTACGTCTACATGCTCTGTAACAAACTTCTGGGTAATACATTTTCAAAAATTAGAAATTTACTACTCAGAAATAATTTCTCGACGCATTAAAATTTTTTTTAAGCTAAACACGATAATTATGTGGGAGTGAATGTATGTTCACGACACAAGAGCCAAATTTTGCTATGCTACATCAAACACTCATTGAAAATTCCACAATTTCCTTTTTTTTCCATACAAAACACGATGTAATTGTACTCAATGAGAGAATGACTTTAAATTGTTTAGTTTAAATAAAAATTCCTTTTCCTTGTATTTCAGATAACGGAAATGTTTATAATTGATTGAGCGCTTCTACGGAACAAGGGATTCCTTTGAATATATTCTTTAATTCAATAGATATCAAGAAACTTAATCTTCCGAATGGAAGCCCTGAACTCTCTTTAATAGCTAAAACACTGTTCAAAAGTTTTCTGAAATGAACACTGCACTAGGGGCCTATCTTGAGTATATTCCGGAGTGATTCTTACAAGACACATATTTTCCGCTGGTCAAAAAATATATTCCAAATATGTTTTCGAAACATTCTGTGTACATTTACAAGTATTAAACATTGACTTATAACATAAATTGAAGTTGTACAAAATCTCTGGAGTTATCCTCATTTTAATGACGGATTGAATTCTTAGTATCTCCTCCCTTCTGTGTTTCTCCTAATTGGATATTACGTCTATGGATTTTTCTTAGACTTTCTGTATACAGTGTCTCAAGGACAAAAATTTAAAGTGTGATAGAAAACTTCTGAACAGACAATTTTCACTCAGCAATGCATTGGTGGAGAGCAAGCGGTGAACCACTTGATAGCTCTGTTATGAAAAGCATACAGCGCGAGTTTTCTTACGCAACGCCTTTTCTATCGTAGATTTCAGAAGGCATGGCGACGTATAGTTATCAGAAAAAGACCATGCCTCCTGAAATCTACGGTAAAAATGCCGATGTGTAAGAAAACTCGCTCTTTATGCTTTCCATTACAGCGTCATTTAGCGGTTCAGCACTTGTTCTCCATCTACTCATTTTATGGTGAAAATTGCTTATTTAGATGTATTCCGTCACCTCTTAAATTTTTGCCAATGAATTTCGAAACTCCCTGTTTGCTAGAATGAAAATTTTTAGTTTAGTTTTTATTCTGTTTCGGAAAGTATCTCTATTGGAGACTTCTGGGACACTCCATGCAATGTATACATTCTATTCTGTTATCGAAGTTACGAGTTTATCCTCCACTTCATTCCAACGAAACATTGTTTCTTGCTATATTAAACATTTCCAAGTTCTTTTCTCTGCCAGGCATAAAGGTCCACTAATTTGCGCAGTACATATGAACCACAATAAAATGACAAGTTCAACATTTGAGCAAGCATCCCACTTTTCATCCAAAAGATTCCAGCATCGATAGATTTAATGTGCATCAACCTCTCTGCACGACATTGTGCCTGAAATATTGTTCCAAGAATGAATAAAAAAATTTACCATCTATTTCACATTTTACTCCAAATGGCAAATTTAAAGAGTGAATTTTGCTACTCCAGTATGTTTTTTTGCCTAGTGATTAAGACTTCAATCGGGCTACACTAGGAGTTGCATGATAGGTTTTCATATCTTCGAGATATATGAGCAGCTTTTTACTATTTGTTGTAATTAACTTCGGTTTTTGTGATAAATAAGAACTCAGAATAGGACAATTAGTTTGAAAGGAGCATTTATCATACACATAAGTTTGAATATTTATTAGTTTGTCCATTTTAGAAATCTACATAGATCCATCATTGATTGTATCGCTCCAAATTCTTTCGGGGTACTTTGCCGATGTGTGGAAAGAGCCGTAAATATATTCTCTCTAAAATTAGTTGTCAAATTTATTTTGTGGTAATTTTCAATCACCAACCTTTTTCTCCACTTTCTCTTTTTTTCTTCTAGTAGATGGGAGTGTTTTCTCCAAATTTTTTCTGTTCGAAAGATGTGCATTTTAATGGGTATTTTAACACAATTTTATATTTCGAAATCACAAACTAACGAGCCACATCAGTTCTTGTTCAAGGTTAAAACTATTTATATTAATAAATGGAAAGGTGCGTGTGTGGGCTCACGGACGTGATTGGATGGACGTGTGATTCGTGGTACAATGAAACTATGGTTGATCACAATGTGCACTTCAAAGCTATTGAAAAGGAATCAGTTTTACATTTCTTAAATTTTAATATGGTGGATGAAACATATTTTGTCTTGGCTGAGCATAATTCTGGCTCATCTTACGTCACAAGATGTTGTGGTCTTTCTTTGGTTTTGACATTATATTCGTAAATATTTTGAAAATCATTATATTTAGTTTACCTTACATTAGTTTAGATCATTATTAATTTACATATTTTACACATTACATTTTACATTGTTTAATTTTTATAACAAAAGTTGGTTTCGTTGTGATTATCTTTTTACACATTTGTTTGTTCTTTATTATAGAAATACTACTATGTTTCGATTGAATTATTTAGTAATAATATACGATGAGTAACTAAGCTTCGATTGTGAAACATATTTTCAACAAAACATTCCAAATTTTAACGACAGCATTTATGATATTGATAATCCTTCTAAAACATTATTACTTTGCTTCTTATATCCGTAGATATTTAAATATTATTTTAAATTCTTATGCTATATAGCTCGTAGGTTCGTTTCGGTGGCTCATTCATCCGCGTTCTAACTTATAGACTATTTCACGGCTTCATATTTCTCTCGTTGTGCAACTATTTATTTCTGATTAATTAAAGACTTTCCTTTTCCATATTTATTTTCCTAACATACAGTTTTTTTCTAAAAAAATATTTAATAACTTTCTTCGATATTTTTTAAAAATCTTTTTTAGTTAATGATGTAGAAGTGATTCTTTTTGAGTTCTTTCCAACCTAGTTCTTCAAAAATACGTCAGAAAATTACTGTTTTTACGTCATCTAAGAGATCCAAATATTTTAATTGTGAAATAAATTTATTTGCAATATGTAGTTTAATTTACTAAGTAAAGGCGAATTTTTGTAAATAATGTTGAAAAGCATCAATTTCGGACTTTAATAGCTTTTTTAAATCGCCCCATTCAGAAGTCTATCAACTGAAGGAATACAGTATTTATATAGTATACAGAATGAACATTTGGTCTTCTTTTAAGAAAAGAGTAGAAAAAAATAACAATTAGTGCATTGCATCCAAAATTTAACTGAATAACAATGAGCAAGCTTATTTTTCTGTTCTTTCCCCTTCCGCTTTCGATTTCCACTTCGATACGAAAAGTTTTAGAAAAGTGTTATATTTATCCATTTTTTTTCCGTATTAAAATTATTTTAAAATACCTTTATAAATATTTTTGTAAAGTTTTATTTTAAAGTTTCACTCATTTGAAGAATAGGTGCTCCAGTTAATTTTTATACGTTAAAACCAAACATTAATTTTTTAAGAAACAGAAACTCTCTGCTACGTAGAAACAGCTACATTAAAACTACGAATGTCCAATAATTATAAAAATTCAAAACAGACGGCAAAAGAAAAAGTTCAAAAGAAGTAAAATAAATTGTTCAATGTAAAGTTTTGAGCTAGTGTAAACAATAAAATATTGAAGAGAACGATGATATTCTTTTCACATAATGAAGTTAAAACGAACGATAAATTATTATTAAATTGAATGTATTTTAAGCTAAATGTAGTTAAAAATTAAAGGAAACTATAAATTATTAAATTAAATATATTTTAAGGTACTTCTTTTTGTCTTGTAGTAATAGTAGTAGTTCATGAATTTAATTTGTTTCATAACAATAATTACAAAGGGAAATAAATATAGATTACTACATTTTGTATAAAAAACCTAGATTTTAAATTAAACAATAATAATTTTTTTATTTAGTGTATTCTGATAGTTTCTGGATTTTTTAATAGTTTCTTCACTACATTTTAAATTTGCAGGTCAGGTAGTACTTTTGACAGACAAATGGTGCATGAAAATCCATTCATAGATTTTCCTTTTTTCAAAAATTCAGAATTATGCAATTTGGAAAACTTCAATAGAGTGAGCTGCTAATCTTATGGTGCATAAAGATCTTATTAAGATCTTTTGTGAAAAGAAATTAAATTGTTCCCATTTTTATCCATGAACCTTGTTTTACGTCTACAATATGTCTTTTCAAAGAATCAACATTAGAATTAGATTAACCTTGACAAATATTTTCAAAGGAACATTTTCACATTCTTGCTGGGATCATTCTGTTGCACTTAAATTGTTTTGCTTCTAACATAATTGCACCGCTCTGCAACTTTCTTTTTTCCTTTTGATGTAACCAGAACTGAACAATCGTAACTCGATCTTTGTAGAAAACTCTCTTTTTTTAATATCACTTACCATGGGTTGGTGTTCAAATGAGATAAAACAATTGACTTAGATCAGAGAAGAAATTAGAAAAATAGTTATAATTCGAAACGATTAGGTAAACCAAAAATTGAAATTTGTGTCAAAAACGAGAGGTATCTTAAAATGTTGATTTTTATTCAAGGCTTCTCGCCATTTTACGCCACAACATAGCTTACACGTACATTCGCCAAAAATTCTTTTTAAATATTCACTTGCTACTATTATTATAGGACAGAGGTAGTATATATAATTATTGTTGTTGTAAAATGAAAATAACGTGTCAAGTGCATTTAGTGCTTTATTTTGAAAAGTTGTCAGTGACCGAAACAATTGTCCCTGTTGTGGGTAAGAGTTTTTTGTGATAGTCAAATAAAAATAAAAGGAAATTTAAGTAAAAAATGTATAAAAAAAGAAATATACATAAAGGGTGAGGAACAGCTCGACAAATCGCTTTCGTTCGGTTCATCTAAGCTACAGCCATTCGAGAAAGAGAATTCATGGTGCTTGGAAAAGCTCTCTCGTAAACTGTCAAATGAATAGAAGAGAAAATAGCTAACTTAATTTTCACATGAGAGGATAGTCAGAAAAGTGCTTACTTAATGTTTGTACGAGAGGATAGTCTATAATAAAAATAAGAAATTAAATTAAAAAAGAATTTGTATCTGAGAGATATGAGGAGACCCTTCGAAAGTTCAAACTAAGTTTTGTGAAAAATTTTAAGTAAGTTAAATTAAGAAATAATAGAGCAAATATTATTGTTATTCGAACAAGTTACACCATTTTACTATTGGAAGAAACGATTGATAACATTGTATGTGGCGGTTTTGCAACATTGAATGTGTGGGAAAATGGCAGCTTGCAAGAGTTCAATAGGATTAAAAATATAATTCGCCTCTTCCGTGACGAAATGAATTGAATGACTAAAAACATTCCCCCCTCCCATTTTCTCGTTTCGAAACTACCAAAAAATATTAATGGCACATTTAGATTATTTTCCTTTTTGATTATTTTGGAGACTTTTAGAACAAAAAGAAAAAACTACTTATAAATGTGTACCTTCTAGTGGAAAGCAAACATTATGTTGGTCCGACCTTTACAATACGCTATCTTGTAAATATTTGTTCTACGGAAGAGTATCTTTTTGGAAAGAACAATGCGTTCCGAATCAGGTGATTAGGGTCAACTCTTTTACAGGGGAATCTTTAGGAAAACTTCGAGAAAGAAGAAACGATTACATGGAACGAAAAGAAATTTTTAAGGATAATATTTTCTCTTTCGGTTTTAAATCGATTTAGTATTTCAGAAAATTTGAAGTTCAAGAAAAAAAAAAAAAGAGTAACAATTACAGATAAATAAAAACAAACGCATATGATGAAGTAAAAGAGGGACTGAAGTAAAATTTATACAAAGAAAAAATATTAACTTCCATATCCATTTCCTTTCAATATTAACATAATTTAACGAAAGAAGATTGCTTGAACAACAAACGTTCGAAAGGGGTTTCTTTATTCTCAATGCAAAAGGAAATAAGACATTTTAAACGTATTTTAAGCTGAAAATATATCTACTATATAATTTATTTAAACATCTAAATATACTTTTTGGGAGATTCGATTCAGCGATGTGGCAATCGAAATCAAATACCTTTAATGGTTAAGATGAAGAATCGGGTATCCTACGGCTATTCCTGCGAATTTTCTGGAGAGTTATGAAATAGGTTTTTGAAGTAATAAAAAGCGTTAAAAATGACGTCACAATGACGACAAAAGTGAACAGTATACCAAACATTCTGAGCGATGAAATGTCAAAGTGAAACGTTATTACATAAGATTGTCAAAATTATAGTAATTTTATAGTAATTATTTGTTAACTACTATAAAATTATATTATAGTAATTATATTATAGTAATTATTGGTAATTTTTATGGAAAAATTACAAATATTTAATTACAAATAATAATTATTTATAACAATGTATTATAATTTTTTCAAAATATGTTAAAATTATAATTATTTCTAATTATATTATTTACATAATATAATTATTTATAATTTATAAAATATAATTACTTTTAATTTATAAAGTATAATTATAAATAAATATGAATAATTTGTATTGCTTTTAATGACAGATATATTTAGGTTAATTATTTATAAGGTCTATGTATAATTTTGAATAGTTATTATAATACATTATAATAATTTTAATTTATATATTTTAATAAAATGTAGAAAACAAAATAAATAATTATTATTTATATGAAATTAAACAATATATAAATTAAACAATATATAATAACGTTATGCTATAAGAATCATGCAAAAAAAAATAAAAAAAACACCTGACTTCACAGTATAGTTCCACTGAAGGAAACTTTAATAGCTTTCAAGAACATTACACCAACTATACTTTCTCGCAGTTGTTCGAATACGAAGATTATGTAATTCTATTTTTCGGCATTTCCAATGACAACCCTCTTGTAATTCTTTCTTTTTAACCAAACGCTTTTCTCATTCTAGCAAAACGAATATTTAATATTTTTTATAAAAAAAAATTAATCTTAATCCATACACTATTGTAAAAAGTGCATATTAAAGTTTAAATCCGAATCATAAAAAAAAAAAGGTAAATAATACATTTCAGACCAACTTTACTGAATAACAGATCATTGAAAGGCATACCGCTATCTCAGAGAATAATTAATTATTTGGAAGAAAAATATTATTAAAAAGAAAAAAAAAAGTAATTTATTTTTAAATTATCGTCCGCTGTAAATCAAAATCATCCTGCTACAAGAAACGAATAGTATCAAGAATATAAAGTGCATAACCTAAGCAGTTGTTTTAGTCCCCCCCCCGAAAAAAAAAGTATACCGTTACCAAAACCTATTTCCCATATTGAAATCATTATCGCTCTTAAACATCGCCAATATTCTAAACGGCACCGTGTAATAAATTATAAGTTCTATTCTTTAATAATGTAATTCAAGTCCTTAGTTTTCTTAGGCCTTATGAAACTTGTAATTACTTATTAGAGCTTAAGAATGTTACAATATCACTGAAGTTTCTTTTTTTTCTTATCGTGATTTCGATTAAGCTTTGTACCTCGTTGAAAAAAAGGTTAAGATTTGCTTGTATGGATCAATTAGACGCATTTTATTTATAATAATTCTAACTCATATATGTAACAAGAATTTTTATATATCTTTATTTTAATTATTTTTGTTTTTACTAGTTGAGGAAAAATATTTAATATTTCTTTTCTTAACTCACCCCAAATTCTGTTTTCGCTTGCTCAATACCTCTTTAATCATCCATAATCTTGCTTGAGTAAGCGGTTTTTATTTTTGATGTCTTCATTTCTCAGGAAACATTTTTAACAACAAACAGGACTTACAGTTCACATTTAAATACTCTTGGCAAAGAACGACTAAACAGTAAGAACACTTCGTTTACGTTTTCTATTCTCTCTTTGGACAGCATTCTTGCAACTTCTTCTTTCATGTATTCTTATTTTTTTTAATTTTGTATGTACTACAACTACAATTTCTTTTTTGCAGCTGGGATAATTTTTTTCATATAAATATTTTTTCGAAGTTCGGCCAGCTGTTTTTTAAATTCCTTCAGAAGGAGGTATCTTTTGTATACCTTATATCGTGGATCACAGGAGTCATGGAATTTTCCTGATTACTGTACATCGCTATATATCAGAAATGCACGGTAGCAATGACAATTTGTCAGAAAATTTTCGCGAAAACCGCTTATTCTCTGCCTGTGGCTTGTAGGGGGAAAATTGCCTGTATGTACAGTTTCTACCAGTCTACATTTTTGCCCACGAGTTTTGAAATACCTGTCTACTCTAGTCATTGTCGAAGAGAGCCATTGCATCTATACATTACGCTTTATTTCTCTGATCTCTTAAATATTTAAACATGCATTTTTTAAAAAAAAAATTCGATTATTTTAGTAAAACGGTAGACCGGAAATGTACAAAAAATCATTTGCATGTTATTCGTGTCAATCGTAACTGCTAAGACAGTATGAAAACGAATTCATTTATTGAAAATGTAATAAAATAATCAATTTGCTAAAAATATTTTTTGGTCGACTGAAATTTTATTTTATACTAAACTGAAATTCCAGTGGTATTCATTTCTATAGCATTCACTTCCTTGTTTTTTTAAATCATTGGCTGTGTTTTCCAACAAAATGATTAATTTATTATTGATTATGAACGTTATTAAAATAACACCAGGGCTATTAGCGACAAACTTATTAACGTTAAACTTTGTTTAAGTGATAAGGATGTCGTGAGTTTGAGCTCTTTGGGGTTTTAGTTTCGCTAACTTTGGAGACTTTTTGAAACTTTGATTGTTTTAATTCCAAATACTTTCTAACCAAATGAAACACGAAAGGAAAACTAGTTGAAGATAAAAGGTGCAATGAGTTGAATAAGGGGTAGTGATACATAAGCGAATTAGAATTGAAAGGAAAAGACTATAGATGATAATAAGAAATTGGTGAACGTTTATGAGTTAGAAATTAGAGTAAACTGTTGCAGTCGATCGTGTTTGCAGCTAAGATTGGTTGCAAGTGACTTACTAGAGTAAGTGGTGTCGAACCCACTATATTCGAAAAGTACCTCACTTGAAGCGGATGAGTAGGTGCGTTCATACTTTATTATTTTGTTCTAAACTGGAATTCATGTTCTTTGGTAGTCATTAGAGGGAGAGTGATTTTTTCTAATCTGTGGAGAAACCGAATAAACGGTGCTTGTCTTTTTCCTGATGACTCTTCTGTATGAATTGTAATCTTAATGATTATTTAATTAAGCGTTACAATGTCTTTCGATTTAAATAATAAGTAAAAGGCTCTACAGCCTGAGCTGTGACTCGTCTCTCTGAGTTTCTTCTACACCATCCCAAGGTGAGAATAATGAGCATAGACAGACTTAATGTACGTCATTCTGCTAAGCATGTCAGGTCTCTACTATTATCAGGATTTAAACTCACATCATTAACAATTCAAGCGTTAAACTCATGCGAACGGTAGCTCAACAGAGATGATAATGTCAAAACTGAACACAACTGTCAAAATCAATTGCAAGAGGAAGATCTTAACATTCATTGAACAGCTTTGGGCCGTCTATTTTTGATCAACACAAAGCCCGCTGCTTGCAGAAAAGAAGTTTAAAGATTATGAGCCACTGTCAGACTGATGAGGTAGAAACTTGTTCGAACATCTCACTTGCACATCCAAGCAATCATGAGGACTCTGGGCTACTTCAGATTAACCATGCTTCAACCATTCTCTATAAAGGATCGTAGGTCTTCTTATTTGAAGGCTACCGATATACCGTAGTATCTCACATTCTTGTCAAAGGATAAACTTTTCTCCGCTGAGGGAAATAGTGATTACCATCTTTCGGAAATCTGCAAATGATATATCTACAAATATTACTGGACCACACTGATCCGTTTATTACAAGGCAGGACGGTTTAAATTTACGGAGAGATGATTTCGTATTAAATTAGTCTCATTCGAGCATAACCATCGATTTTGGAATGTTTTAAATTAATCATTCAAAAGTTATTGCTAGACTCTTGTGGAGTCTGCACATCATTGGGAAATATGATATTCTTGTAGCAATAAACTGAATTTAATGATTACTTATTCAAATTTACACAGTTGAGGTTATTTATTCCCAGAGCATTGATTCAGGTAGAAATAGCAAGAAAAATACATTTAGTGTTTCTCAATGCCAGCTATGATGTTCGTCCGATAAATAAAATGTCCATCCCTTTCAAATTTTCTCAATTGTCTGCCTCTTATTATTTTTTTTTATCACGCTCTCTGCCAAGGAGAAATGATGGTCAACATTCCCGTGAAATCCATTATCTCAACACCTGTAGTCTGTTCTTTGACAGCTGATCTCTCCATGGACAGAAAGAGAGATGCCTCCGCGGTCTCGCTCGGTCCGCAACGTGGAGGATGACACTGATGATTCCATACGCTTGTATTGAATTCTATTAAACCTTGAAAAAGCTTGTTTTTATTGTGAGTTACAACAGGTTAGCTTCTTATTAACCGTTGATTAATTAAAAACTATTTGTAAAATTAAACGAATTTAAAATGTACTGTGTTGAATTAAACACATTCAGTGGTCTATTTCTAACAGATACAAAGGTCCACTTACCATAGCAAAGTAAATCTCGGAATTCTGAACCATAGTCAGATGGACAGGATTTCTAAATCTTAATTCTGAAATATTATCTTTCTGTAATGCAGAGTTTTGAATTACCCATGTAATAATAACGTAATTTTGAATCAATGTTAGATAACGGAATTGACACCACATCATTCACTCCACAAATGTGTCACGTAATTGTGAAAATATTGAGCCCCAAATATATTTAAATATATTGTGTTGCAAGTATGTTGCGTGAAAAACAGTGAAACACGAAAAACGCTTGCGAAATAGTTAACTTTGCAGGTGCAATAATTTTTAAGTACATAATTATGTTTTGAAGGAAATTTTTTAAGTACAGAAATCTAAATTATTACTTTTGAATCGTTGCAAGTGGTATAACTAGTGCAAGGGAATACAAAATATAAGTAATTTTAACAGTATTAAAAATACGCAAAGTTTTGAAAAGAACAGATTTAGCCCCCTGAGGGGCGTTTTTTTCATGATTATTATTAAATTACACAATTAAATATAAGAATTAAAGTAAACAATGAAATATCAGCAAATGAACAGTAGTATACTTATCCGACACCAAATTAATGGAAACGATAAATTATTAAACTGAATACATTTGAGCTAAATGTAATTAAAATTAAAGCAAATGATAAATTACTAACTTGATTATTATATCAGTTACATGTAATTAAAATTACAGCAAACTATCAATTATTAAATTGATTACATTAAAGCTAAATGTAATACAAAGAAAAATGAAAAATTCCCATGCAAAGTTTTGCGAAGAACATATTTAGCCTCCAAGTGCGCTTTTATTTATAATAATTATTAAATTACTCAGCTAAATATAAGAATTAATGTAAAGAATGAAATATCTAGAAATGGACAATAGTAAACGTTTTCGATATTAAAACTAAAAGGAACAATAAATTATTAAATTGAACACATTTAAGATAAATGGCAAACGAGAAATTATTAAATTGAATATTACATCAGCTTCATGTAATTAAAATTCAAGCAATCGATAATGGAATATATTTAAGCTAAATGTAATTAAAATAGAAGCAAACGATTAAAATTTGAAAAGTGATCTGGGACGCCAAAATGCCCCACCTAAAAGAATAACCCTTTGAAGGGGTAATAAATGTTGTATTTAATTTTCTAAGACATTAATTTGAAATTAATGCAATTGGATAAAATATGAATATTAAAAGCGATAATTTACACAATATTTCGCATCAATGCAATAAATCAAACATTTTTTTCTTTATAACGTGAAATTCGTTTTTGTCAGCTCACGAGGCGAACTTATAGCTCGTACCTGTCAAACTTTATTGTACATAGTAGGATATGGCTTATGCTTGTGATGATTGATTGCATGATATAAAATACAGTTGGCTCTGGGAGAAAAGGAACCGCTCAAATTATTTGAGAGAGGAACGTTGGGAACGCCTTCATACATTTTCTGACCACTTGGGTCAATATCGTTTTCTATGAGAATCTTTCAGATTAAACATTTTGCTTTCCAAATCGGATTTCTTTTTCTATTTACATGAAGTCGAAATAAGGATGTAGCTATTTTTTAAAAAAATACGTCGTCGCTGCAAAAAAAGAACCCAAAACAACATTTTGAAGCTAAAAGTTCTAGAAAATTGCCTTTGTTAACATGCCTACTAAGTTTCCCTTTTACTAAAAATTACGAAAAAAAAAAAAACATTTTTATGATTTTCATGGTGTCTTATGTGCTGTACAGTTTAGTTTAATGATTTTTGCTGAGAACTGGAAACAAATATAATCTGCTTACATTCGTATGTATTTGTCTATTTCTAATCTCATTTTACAAAGATAATGTACATTTTACGTTACAAGTTTGCTTAAAAGTTGTTTAAAACAATATAAATATAGGTTAGGAGAAAACGCATCGCTAAGAGAAAAGAAATTTTACTCAAAATTAACATAAAAAGGGGATAATAAGCAATTCTCAATATGAAAATGAGGCCTCTGCTTGAATCAATGATGAGTTGTAAACTGTAAGTGCTGACAAACTTGAGCAAATTTGAGAGACAACGTGAAGCAGACTTTTCCACATAAAAAATTATTTAGAAGGTTCTAGGGAGCTATTTAGTAATAGCTTACATGATATCACACCTTTAATACAGAGTTATTCAAAATGATTCATCGATTTCAAAATGCTATATTTACTAAAATAAACACAAAATGATAAGTAACACTTGAATGCAGAATGAAAAGGTAGAATTTTTTTTACTAGTGTTCAATATGACTTCCTTTAGTTACACGTACAACGTGAATACAATATTTAATTTTCTACCAAACGTGTAAAGTGTCAATGGTAATGGACTGTACATCAGCAGAAATCCGTTGTGAAAGTTTCCCAAATTTGCCAAAATTTGTTTCTAAATTGTACACTTTATCGTTTAAAAACAACCAAAGAAAGAAACCGTATGGGGCCATATCGGATGATTACACAAGGTTAATCGTATATTAGGTTAGTTAGATGGCCAGTTGTATAACATCAAGTAACCTGGTTCCCTGCATCCAACTCTAAGGTAACTCTGCGAAAGCTTCAAATACAGCTTTAGTGAAATAGTATCACGAAGAATACATGAACTCCGTCTATTATTCAGAGTATAAAATTCCTAAATTTTTCTTTTGCGTTCATGTATTACGTTTCCTTCTGTTTATTTTTGAAAATATGGATGTTTGAAATTGGATGAATTATTTTGAATAAACCTGTATTTAAATCAAATGTAAAAACTGAATCAACAATGAGATCTAAAGAGAAATATATATTAAGAGAAATTTAACAATTTATTTGTTCCCATGAAATTAGAAAAATATAAAAAGTGACTTAATTCAGGTGTTAACAATATTTAGGCCTTAAAACTTGAACCTAGTGTAAAATTTCTGAATACGAATTTTCTTTATAGAAGTATTCTCAGAAACAATACTTTCTGCAATCATTATGTCAAATTTGTTCGAAGAAACACTTTAAGTGCTAAAGGAAACTTAGTATAAATAGTTACTAACTTAATGTTATATGTATATAGAATAAAGGCATTTTTTTCTATATACATGCAATAATCAAAACTTATCTAAAATGATCGTAAATGAAGATTGATAAAACTAGTCAGAGATTTCATTTACTCATTCTTTTAAAATATATTTTATATTTCATTAATAATTTTTGGTCAATATAATTGTTTCCAATATTTAAATAAATAACCGGTTAAAGTTTTAGGTCCTTAGCATTTCAAAATTTTGTCTATTTCTAAAATATCGAAATCAAAAACTATTTTGTATAAAAAACATTATTTTTACTTCTTTTTAACATATAACATCAATAGTTTGACAAAACAATTCAAAAATTCTTCAGGTAATTAGAGCTTTTTATTTCAACATAATTAATTTTCAAAGTCTTACCAAAACTTTCTTGTTTCTTAAGAACAACAACAACAAAAAATGAGAAAGGCACAAAAATTTCTATAAAATTAATTTAGTCGTAAGTGATAGATTAAATTGGATAGACCTTACAATAGAGGTTCATGAGAAATAAATAAAAAAAATTTCTTGTTCAAAATTAATTGCACCCTTGAAACAACAATTAATTAGAATGAAATTAGAACAGAATTTCAAAGAATTAGCTTTGAAGAAATTTTCTTCTTTTATTTTCAACAAATTGTTAAGCAAATTTTATTTTTAAAACATTCTTGGGTACATTTCCTTTGTGTTTAAACATCTTTTTTATGCAAAGACAAATAATTAATCATAATGCATCATTGATTTTATGAATAATTAAAACTCAATTTTTCATTTTTTAAAATACTGTTATTAAAGGTTTTACAATTTCTTTTATTCCAATCGATATTGTTTTTAATTTTTTGATGCAATTATAAGAATTGAAATATTCGGCATAAATTTAATAACAAGTCTTATAAAATATAAATATTAGAACTACAAAATTACACACACACACACACACACACATATATATATATATATATATATGTACCAAATATTAAAAAATAAACATAAATTAATTAAGTTATAAGCCAAAGCATTAAAATTAAAAACATATTTAAAATTTCAAGCATACAAAAAGTATTGTTATTCTAAAAAGTCATTAAATTGTTAAAATTATAATATTACCAAGAGGAAGAATATTAAAAAAATATAAAAGTGTATTTATTAAAAATAATCTGTAATCATGTATTATATAATTATTATACAATTTTAACTTTAAAAGATATGTAATGTAATATTTTAACCTAGATAATCCTCAGTGATGCTGTTACACCACCCTTCCAGTATTGCGATATTGTATTTTTTATCAAGCAATTTTAAACCACCAAACTAATGATTGATTGATTGAATTTAGGAAACTAAAATAATGTTGAGTTAAATTTGCTTATTCCATCAATTTCAGTAAATTATTTTTAAAAAATCTTATACACTAAGAAAAATAATTACAAAAAATTTATTAAAATCTCTTTTTAATAAATATTCTTAAAAGCTGGTATAAATTAAATTTTTAAGATAAATACGTTTTTAGAAAAATATATTGAACTAACACACTATTTTATAGCAAACTTTTAATTAAAAATATTTTTAAGAAACTAACTAAAATAGGATTCATAGTTGTAAAAATATAATACAGATGAAATGTTTTTTGTTTTATAAAGTATTTAATTATAAATGCAAAAATACACATATATATATATATAGTAAATAGTAAATATCAAACACACACACGGACGCACACGCACACAAGCACGGACGCACACGCACACACACACACAATATATATATATATATCGAACTTTTTTTACACGATAGATACTTTATTTAGAAAACCATGCAAAAACCGTTCGTGTAAATAAATACATGTGGCATATGGTAAATTTGGGGATATGTTCCACAACTTTCAAAACTCATGTAAGATGAAAAATCTGTAAACATTTTATCGATAAACGTGCAAAAAAGTAATAATAAAATCCATTTTACGTATTTATAAAAACAAAAACAATTAATTTTTATTACAAAAAAATATTAAAATTAGTGCACTGTGAAAATTCATAGGTACATACAATACATAAAAATCCAAATTGAAATTAGGAATAAAACTACTAACATTTACTCATGACGACTTGGTAACAAACGTGCACGTTTATTACGAACTGGAGCAAAAATAATATCATCAGTAGACTTCTCAGATATGTCTAGCCCAATTAGCAGCTTTGATTCAAAAGAAGAATTTAATTCTTTATTAACGATCTCTGTTGTTTTATTTTATTGTTACAAAGTCTATTATTAGCTACTGTTACTTTTTTGGGGGGAAGAGGTTCTCATGTTGCTTATATAATTCTTGATATATTGGTAAAGAAGACTTAAAATTACATTGAAATTTTAATGCTGGCATCCATGTCAGAAACAAAAGAAAATGTTGTTCCCGACCTGCAGCAAATATGCCCTCGCGAATTAAATCAGCCGTTAATAGCTGAAGACCATTAATTCGATTTGAATTATAGATTTTAATCACCGAAATAAAAAAATGCATTGAAATTTGAGAAAAAAAAAATCTTACATGACAGAAACTGTATTTTTAAGGATATATTTCAAATTAATAACATGCTAAAGCAATTAATTTTTTTAATCAAGCGAATGAAAATAATCGAAACAGTGACCTGGGATTTTTAAATTTTGTGTTCAATTTGAAGTACAACGAATTAAAGAAAAGTTATTGTAAAACTCGGGTATTTCCTGTAACTCCAGAATGCAAAGTAAACAAGCCATGAAGTAGAACAAGTCACTAACACTTGTGTGGTAACAAACCAACCTCGACCAAACTACGTTTATAATTCCAGTGGTCTAAGCCCTTCAAAAATAATAGGTACGATCAACCTCTTTCTCATTTCATTAAATTTGCATCCGTTGAAAATTTATCTATTCAAAACCTGTAAAATCTATTTTAATCATGTAATGTATTAATCCAAAAGTTCGTGATATATGCTGCAATCAAGGGACCTCTGTTTCCCAAGTGAAACATTACAACTGATTTGGTATTCAATCCAATAGTGTCAAAATCATCTGAATAAATATTCAACCATAAACTGCCTCTAGTTAGCCTCTACTGAGTCTTGCAAAATTGGGAGATGGAACTTTAAGCTCAATATAACAATCTTCTGAATATTGACGACCTTGTACGAAGCATATCAGTTGTCACGTTGAAACTACAATATACATCACGTAACAGCTGAACCACACTCCTTACAACAGGTAAAGAAGAAAGAGGTTCTCAAAGGTCAAGAAACCAATAATTGGCTGGGCTTTCTTTGAACTTATTATTTTCACTGAATGGGACTTTTTTTCAATTTGTTTCCAATACAGGTATTCTGGCCCAAAGTAGTGATTGTTTGTCAACTCTGAAAAAAGAAAAGCAACACTGGGAGCTATTGGTGACGGATCATTGTTTTGAATCACAGTCAATTACGATGACGTCACTTGATCTATAAATCCCTCTTACAATAAGCATCCAGAAGGATTTTGGGCCTCATCAAATTAACATTCATGTTATACAGCCTGCAGCACGGTGGGTCTTCAGTAGCATCTGGGCCCAGACTTGACTGAAGAACAACGGCTGCCGAGAGCCCTGAACAAGGCTACGGTTGTTTGGTTATTACGGTGTTAATTTAAACGCTGATTCTATTTAAGCTTGGATATTTTTGTAGCCACATCAGTTTATTATATGACTATAGCCAACATATATTAAAAATTTGGTGAAAAGTCTCATCCCCCAAGCGTAAGCATTGCGTGTATGCTGCAATCATTTGTAGATTCTGATCTATTTTACGATGTACGAGAGTATTCAAGAACATGATTTCATAATTTAACTAATTATATATATACTTTATGTTCTGTGCCTGATTCTCAATTTATTGAATTTTATGTAGGTTCATATGCTAGTCTTTTTTTTTTTTTCCCAAAGTAGTTTAAGTTAGTTTTAGTGTAATGATTCGGTCATGGTTACATTTGGAAGAAAAATTACACGTACCAATATAAAGCCTCTACCAGTCCTGTAAAAGGTGTGACATGCAAAGTACAAGGTTGATAAGAATCTTCCATTTTCTTGATTTCCATCTTCTTACAGTTGGAATCATCCGCTCAAGGCTATTTGGTTCATTTCGCTCAGAGCTATCGATTTCATTGCAGAATGAACGCAATATGAGTTCAGTATCATTAAATTTCTGCTGCTATCAAGGGTGTTGCTAGCCTGGAGAACATAGGAATATTACCACCCGTCTATGAAACAAGAATCAAAAAATCATCATATGCAGTGCATGCTAGATAGAATTTCAGGATTCCCGAATTATTTAAGTCGAGTATTTTAAAGGCGTCTCGTTACTCCAAAGGCACAATGGTAGAGAATATCAGTGATATTTGGTTGTTTGTGTCGTCAAGGGTACCCTATTTACAAAAAAAGAGAAAAAACTACTTAAGAATTTCCGATGATTTTGTCATATTCTGTAGTGCGAAGCGAAGTTTCACCTTCTCATTAACATACATAGTTTGATCTTATTAATATTTCCCCAATGCAATTATTTTTGGATTGCCATCCCCCCCCTTTATTTGCAATTATCTTTGAATTCATTTGGAATGCTAAAATTATTATTATTATTATTATTATTATTATTTTGCAATTCTTTTGTAAAATCTTTTTTATTCATTTTTTCTGCTGAATTATTTTTGATCTTTATTTATTTATTTTTTTTTTCAATTATATTTATAATTTTTCCTTATTACTTTTCTCTGCAACAATTTTTCTTTTCTAAAAATAATTTTTGTAATAGTTTCTTGTTTTACTGATTATTTTAACTATTTCGTAAGCAAGAATTATAAAAAATACGTGAGGGTTATATTGACTTACAAAATAATGTTTTCATTTGCCTACAAATGTAAATTAATTAATGCGCTGGTGGGTGACAGATGTGAAGAATCTTAACAATAACGTATATTAGGTGATTTAGCTAGTAGACTCTGTTGCTTTTTATTACTGATGTTAAAACAGTGTTCGATTATTACGATGTTCAATCATTCATTATAGATTTAAACAAACTTCAATTTCCTTTCTTTGTTCAATCCATTGTATTTTAAGATTTAAAATTCCCTGAAACCAGAACAAAAAATTAAATTGGTTCTAAACATAATTATTGTATAAAAGAACTACATGTGTTTACTTAATTGCTTTGAATTAAATATTCTGTTACGTGTTCGCTTCATTATTCTGTGTTTAAATTCATTGGCTAATATAAAAAAAGTATGCTGCATAAAAATATAAGCATTCATAAATTTATTAGACCTTTTCAGTGACATAATTCGAGGTTTTTATGCATCTCTCGATTTTAAATAGAATTTCTTTCTTTGTCGATCAGTTTGAACAATAAGACACACAATTGCGTTTGATAAATTGTTATTTAAAAGCAAGTGATGTGTGAAACTCCATTTTCTCTTATATCTTAATAAATATATATATTAGTTAATTAAAATAATGCGATGAAGGTTCTTGGGAAATGTTTGGAAGAAAACAAAGTACAGATGAAATCTTTCGACAAAATTAATTTCAAGTTTGTTCCGAAGTAGAAGCTCGTCAATGCAATTGTGTCGATAATTATCTAAGTACATACTGCTTTTAAACAGCAGGATTAATGGATGACTCCAAAATACTTTTATTAAGCATGCAATTTTAAGAACTTCATTTGATTTCAGGTTATGAATAGAAAAAGAAATAAGTAAAATATAATATATTATTATATATATATCAATCATTCGAGCAGATTATCACTTAAAATTAATGCTTTCGTATAGTTTTGTAGCTGTATTTTCTGGATTGCTGACAATTAATCTTGCATTAAATCAATATAAAGTTCGTCTGTATACAGTGGTTTTCGAAACTCCATGTAAAAATTAAAGCCGGAACAAACACTTTACTGCAAATTACACAGAGAGCAGGAGGCCTGCATCTTATAAATAGCGATAGATACAGATATAATTTACATAAAGTACACATGTTTTCACCCACTCTTTCTTTCATACATAGCTTTGTGGTAATCTATTGGTCAAGCTTGTCATGGAACTTGTACTTAGGTATTTTGTTGGGTCAATAGTTCAAGTTCTCACCAAGCCGCTAAATACTTACTTTACTGAGCAATGCGCGTTAAATGCATTGTAGATCCACAGTAATACTGTTTGCTGTGATGGAAATTTATAGAGGAGTTCCCAGCTCAGTTGCGTCCTCATATTGAACAAATTCAAAATTTCGAGTTCTTCGCCTTTAGCACTCATTTTGCTCTCAGCGTGATGTTAATAAGCAATCACTGTACTTTTAGAATATGGGTTCAATAAAAGTATATATGTCAAATGACCTTTTAAGAAAATAATGTTTTTTTGGGAATTTTCGCAAATTATATGTAAATATAAGCTTAATTTGTATCTAATGTGTTCTCGTTTGTAAAGCTTAAGAAATATTGTGCTGAAGACGTTAATTTCAATGAATATAATTACTTTCAATTTAAAGTTTTCCTGTTTATGTACATAACTCACTAGTGTCTTATGAAACATTGGATCTATGAACTAATATTTTCAGTTTTAAAATTTAATAACATTTACTCCAATTTATTCATTAAAATAAAACTTTAACTTTTCCTTTAAACTTTTCTCAAATACTTTGAAGTAATATTAATAACTAGACGATTGCTAATTTTTAGTTTTTTTTTTATTGTTTTAAAAAATGTGAATAACGATTATGAATTAATTTTATTTTAGTTACAACTAGTTGAAATTTCTTGTAGTTGTAAAGGTAATATGGGCAAGTTTCTCAGTACAGATTGAATTTTGAGTGAACTCGTCTATTCGAGTTTAGTGCATATTGCAGATATTTCTTAATCCGGCAAATTTTACTATCTATTCTAATATTTTCGTAAGTGTTTTGGAGATTTTGCAGATGTATTTCGTGTAATAATAGTTTGAATTAATTCGAAATGGACTTGAATAATATTTGTCATTAAATTTCTTTTGCTGTTACTGTATGAATTTAATTAGATTAGATTAAAATTTATTAATTAATTAATAATTTATTTTTTGTTCACTTATAAATAAAAACCGTCTTATTAAAATAGTTATAATTATTTTTTCATCCTTTAAATAACCACCATTTTCCTCTTCACATTGGAAGCTCATTAAAACATAAATCATCATATATAATTTTAAAAATAATTAGGTATCTTAAATATAGGTTTTAATACTTCAATAATTGATTTTTTTAATGTTAAGTATGTAAATAATTTCTCTGGTTTTCCTTAAATAAGCCAATAGCAATTTTTAGATGGTGAATTCATTCATCTGTTACCAAAAGTATGTAATGGTTAAATAGAGCTTTTGTTGTACAAATAATTATATTGTTTGATGTATTTAGAGTAAATTTTTTGTCTTATTTTCATCAGAAAAGTACATTTGTTAATATTTGTAATTTGATGTTTTATTATCTTTTTGAATAATATGACTTTTCTTTTAGTAGTTTATTGCCATAAATTTCAAAATGTTTTATAGTTTATAATCTACATATTATCTTGACATAATATATATGTTTATATATGTATTATATGATGTGTGTCGTAAGATGAAATTTTATTATAATGACTGATGACGTGATGCAGTATTAGTTGTGTGTTTGTTTTGTGTTATTGATTGTTTTGTGTTTGTGGGCACTGAGGCTGCGTACCGTGCGGGTTGATTAAATTCTCCTCAAAATTTATAAGCCAAAATGTTTCTTCTTCCTCCTTCAAAGAACATATCAACCACCGTCCACCTTCCAAGAAAAGGAGTAAACTCCTTAAAGCTCTTAGACTCACATCTTCTGTAAACGCCTCTTCTAAAAAGAAAATACAAAAGTTATCATCTCGAAAAGCTCCAATATCTGAAATTGAGGATTTTTTTTTTTTGGGAAAAATTCCCTCCCCTACCTGTCTTCAACAATAGCTCCAGTTCTTCCTCTTCTTCTTCGTTTCACCTCCTAGTAAAAGTGCTCCTTGAATAATTCAAACAGCCTGAATGGTCCATTCGATGACTTAAAACCATATATATATATATGGTTTGAAAGAATCCGAAATCATAATATTAATATATATATATATATATATATATAACACATCGATCAATAACTCCCGAGTCTAACTGAAAACAACATTTTTTGCAAATTTTTTTTATTCATCATAACACCTTTATTATCACCTTTTTTGAAGTTGATACAATCTGTTCAACGCTTTTCCAAATCTTTTTTTTTTTTTTTTTTTCCGCAAGAAATCTTTTTGTTGCGGTAGAACTGATAAACAGCTTTCTGAATCAATCGACTCGTTGCTGTTTTGTTCCATCGAAAGCAATCGCGCACTTGAAAAACCTTTTTCCTTCACTTCAAAAACCTTGGGTCGATCAACTTAAAATTTTGACGTTTCACAAAGGTTAATTACTCTAGAAGATTACGTTACTGGTTTACTACGACCATCTCTGGGTTATTCTCAGGGTTGATATGTTTATATATATATATGTATATATATACATATATATATATATATATGCTCTATATTCAAAATAACGCGGTTAACTAAAAACATTTTTACACGAATTTTTGAGTTCCTAGCTTTTCGATATTAATAACTTTTTTACAATTTTAACATGTAATCAGGAGAT
>BMAW01004735.1:0-31736 GCA_019974015.1 Nephila pilipes | reverse complement strand
ATTTCATATTATTATTTTCTTGTTAACATATTATTTTTTTCATATTATCATTTCATATTATTATTTTCTTGTTATTTATTTTATAATGTTTATGCTAATTAATCAATTTTTAATTTCAATTAATTCAGTGTATTTAAGCTAAGTTTAATGTTATTTCGTGGATTTAGGGTAGTAGAGAAATACTCACCGACTCCTAAGAAAGGTCCGCAAAAAAAAAAAAAAAAAAAAAAAAAAAAAAAAAAAAAAAAAAACATCCGGCCTAGCGGTAGGCGTGCGTTTGTGCCGGCCATCACGAAAGGGGTGATAATCAAGTATTTATTTCTTTTAGTATTTCGAGGTGTGCAAAAACGCTCACTAATCAGCTCAGATCTACAAAGTGGATATTAACAGATGTAATCATGTAAATGTGTCCAAAAAAGAAACATTTTTACGGATCAAACATTTCTAACATTTTATCGACAGTTTTAATTATGTTATATTATTAAGAAAGATAAAAAAAACCCAAGAGTGATTCCACTTAATAACCAGTCATTTAGTTTTGCGTATATCTCCTTATTTTTCTCCTCTGCTCAGAACTAGTGATAATGATAAACGGCGGTATTTGAGATAAATGAGTTTTTTTCCTGTTTCTTATTCTTTCATTATCTTCGGGAGCACGAGGAAGAAATTAATTTTGTCTGAATATCTCCCACTCGGTTTCTTTCAATGTTCATGTTTCTTCCTTCAAATATTTGAATACTTGATGAATCTCATTCGGCAAAAGGGAATTCATTAACTAATTAGCCGCAATAATCGAGGCGGGAAGAGAAGTGATTTTTTTTTCTTTTGTATTTTTATTACTCATTTTAATCCATGTATTTTAACAGAGTAAAATTTGAGAGAACTTTCGAACTAATTCGTTTTTAGATGTATCTACAATTATTAAAATTTCATATTTAAAAATTAGAATTGGAAGAAAGGAATATTTGTATTGTGTGTAAATATATATTTGGTTTATAAAGGGGGATATAATCTAAATCTCTCAGATTTCAAAAAAATAAAAATGTATTGAATAAATAACAGAGGAATTGAAATCTTCATAATGAAAGAAAAGGATTCGCTGTGAGAACAAGAATTCTCATTTCATAAGTAGGGAAATTTTGCTTACCTGTCAGGCAGGAGGCTTTGATAATCGGTTTCTGAATTAAATCCGAACTTCACACAGACTTATTGAAATCACTAATTTAGTTTATTTTTAGATATCTCAAAATGATTAACAAAAATATTTCATATTTTCGCTATATCATTTTAATATTTCTAACCTCCGTCAATCTTCGAGGAAGACTCAATCCCTTCTATCTCTGATCTAGAGAGAATCTGGCTTGGCGCGTTAAGTCCTCTATTCTCTTTAGCTTCAACATACGCTTTCTTTTAGAAATTGAAATCATTCAAATGTTTCTAAACCCTTCTTGCATGTCATCGCACGTCATAACTACGTTCGATATTTTAATATCTTTCTCCGTCGTATTTTTAGAAAAGAAGAGCTATTTCCCTTAATTATTTATTAAAGTGGTCTATTTAGATTTATAATATTTTTTATGAAAATATAAAACTTTAAATAAATAAAATTAAATAAATAATAAAAATAATAAAATAAATAATAAATAGAAAAAAGGTGCTAAAGGTGCTTTAAATAAATAATAAAAAAGGTGCATGTTCTTATTCATTGTTCATTACTTTTTCACATTTATAGGCTTTTGTTACAACTTTACACCAACAGTGAACTAGTTCTAAACTTTAATGTTTGTTGCTATGTAGAAGTGTTAGTAAAAGACAGGTATTGAGAAAAAGTGCATACATTTGTGTTCTCCCATTTCTAATACATTTTCAAAGTTGAAAAAAATTCTTAGTTTTGCAAATTGTCCATCGTCATTAAATGTATTGAAATTTACTTCTTTCTGAATACCTTCACTGTTCCAAAATTAACTTATTCTACAATGTGAAGAGGAGAAAAAGGATGAAGTAAAGAAAGAAAAAACCTCTATTAAACAAAAGTTTAAGTAAAAAATTAGATGAAAGTGTCTATTAAGGATAATCAAACAAAATATATTTAAACGAATTTTTGTGGCAAGATAAGGAATTCTAAATTCAGTTTGAAAAATAGAAGTTAATGTATTTTTTGATTACTATTTAAGTGAAATTCAAAGAAAGGATCCTTTATAATTTGGAATTTCAACATTCATTTAATCTTAAGCAATTGTACAGAAATTCTTAAAAAGAGTTTTCTTGTCTTTTGTTCTGAAATGAATTGCGATTGAATATTTTTAAAATAAATCGTAACTCGTTAAATTTAATGTTGTTGCTTAGACAAATGAAATAAATCTAACTATCTGGGAAACATATTGCCTTTTATAACCCTAGTTCCCGTTTAATCGAAACTTAAGTTTTAATTTAAGAGACAATTTTGCGACAGAGCCAGCTGTTGATTTATGACACAAACAAAACAAAACAAAAACATATGAAATGAATAATTCTGATTTAGATTAGTTCAAACTTAGTTAAACAATTTGCTAAGAGAAATTAGTTAAGAATTATTAATGTGCTAAGAAATTTCATGTGTTTCAAGTTCTCAACGATATCATCCCTCTTTGGAACACACAAAAAGAAAATTCTACAAAAAAAAAATTTAAATTAGTGTACATTTAATGAGAAAGAACAAATAATTATAATGAATGGCCTTGAAAATTTTTCATTTCATTTTTATACAGAAATCAATATTTCTAACGATAAGACCATAAAATGAGAGTAATGTAGATTTTATCCAAGGTGTCATTTCACATAATAATTTCTTTGTCACCGTGATGTTAAAAATGACGCAATTTAAGAAATAGTTTTAAGAAATTGAATTTATGTTTACATTGACCACAAATTTTTTGTTTGCGCACTTGTTGCAATGTTCTTCTTTTTCAATGAGAGATTTTGTCAAAAATGTTCAAAAAAATTACCGGTCAAAATATATTCGAATTATTATAGTTGTGAAACTTTTCTCTTGCTACATCCCATTCATAACTAAGTGTAATTTTCGAATTAGTCTTACAGACCTCATTCAACTGGATAACAATGATTTTTTTCCACCTGCAGTCGAAGTGGAAATTTTCTTACTCGTTAGGTGCCTTCGTATGCTGATTGATTGAGCAGTTGGTTCTATGGAATTTCGAGCAACAAAGCATATTATCCCGACTTTTCATGTCTTGAGACGTTTATGAATTATAGTTAACATACCATAAGTTTTTTATTAAATTTATTAAAATCACTCTTAATATTAATAATGCGTTATTGATGACACATTTTATAATTCCGAATCATCATTAACAACTTAATGTAGCTCTAAAATAATGTCAGTAACAAGTCCAATTGAATTATGTCACAACCAAATGAGAACAACACTCGTATTATATCATTCAAAATTTCATAAGTTTCTAATTAAGGGAAACATACCAAGAAGCAACCAGATTGAATAATGTTTCATTGGCAAAGATTTAGAATCAACGCGAGGCTATTCGTGATGAACCTCGTAATTTCGAACCACTATTTAGTGATGAGAAGGGCACTGGATGGTATTCCACTCTCTAAACTTCCACTCAACATAAAAAAAGTAATTAAAGTCTCTACTGATTTCACTTACATCAGCTCTAATTAGTGGTTTATTTTGTAGTTTATTTAGTGGTTTGAGGATTCGAAGCCACAACTGAATTCGCGGTCAGGACCTCAGGATACCAAAAGCGTTGTGTATTTATTTTCATATGTGAAATGTATTTTATTGACGAAACAAACCTAAAATATTAGGCGGACAAAATGATACACAATTAAATTCGAAATTTTCGAGATGATAGTATGACATAAAAGAGTTTAAAAAGTTTAATTTTTAAAACGAATTCTTAGCATATGGGCAGTATTACAAAATTTAATCGAGTAACTCAGCACAATATATGCGTGACATGGAATCTTATTAAAGTGCCATAAAACATTGTTTAAACGTCAATATGTGAGTAAAAAGCGTCAGTTGTATTTATTTTAACAGATTGTTATTTATAGCATAGATCGAATCCTCTTCAGGGGAACCATAAACTGTTTGAAGCACGCTATCGCATGATTAATGAAAAATGATACTCAAATGGACTGACGATAGAACAGTTACCACAAACCTCTCTTGGCAGCAATTTTCCATTAAGTACCAGCTTAGAACGACAAATTTATTAACTTCCAAAGAATTAATAACATGACCTTTTAGCTTCATTTCTTCTATTTATAAGCCACGAAATGCGAATCAGTTTGATATTTCCACGCATTTATTTTTGACAAAGCAAAAAAAGAACTCTGTTTCTGCTATGGAGAATAATACAGTTTTTAACTATCCCATTCATATTGTACACAATTTCTACTGATAACAATTGTGCCTGGAGAAAATGTAATGGATCTTTAATAAATATTTATACGTTTTATAACTGTTCATTGGAAATTTGGGATATAAATAAAATAATCTTGAGAAATGTTCATGATTCTGGAAAATTTATTAAGAATTTGGTTATACGCATAGGTAAAAAATAAAACTACACAAACACAATAAAAGTACTAAATTAAAAACAATATGCATCTTAAATCTAATAAACTTAGTAAAAATTACTAAGAATCATTTCTTTTACAAAACATATATAAAAAGGCTCAGTATTCCTTGAGAAATTTTTAAAAATTAGATATTTATATGAAATTTTTTTCATTCAATGTATACGTATACACATAAAATATGCATTCCAGGGCGGAAACATCACATTCAAACACACACAAATTTTAATATATTCAATGAAATTTTAAATATTTTCAGGATTCACTGCGCTGTGCAGCAATGGCTCTGTTTTTATGGTCCAAAGCATATGGTTTCTGCCATTTCGTTATCATCAAAGAGTCGTCATGTAGCGGGAATACTGCTTTTTAAGCCTGCCGAGGCTCCAAGTCCATTTATAGCCATGGTGTTTGAATTTGGATTGGGGGCTTCCAGCTCGGGTATCGTTCTCGCCGCTTGACGAGATTTAAAATTAACAAATTTGCCTCCAAAAGCCCTCATGTTGCTACTAAGTTTGACAGATTTAAAAACATCACTCAATCAAAAACCTCTCGTAGACCTGATTTGGAATTTACAAAATTTCAGTTTTTAAACTCACTGAAATCTTCTGTGCTTCGAGAAAGGTTTTGACCCCAACCAGTTTCACAATGACTTCAATTAACTTAACAAAATGGCGACGGAAGATTATTTTGGACTAAATTCTCTCAAAAATTCTCTCGGCTCTCAAATTGCATTATGAAGAAAGATTATAATGTAAAAAAAACAGAATTTATTATTTTTATATGATTTGTAAACTGTTTAGAAACATAATTCTACAATTTGGACTTTTAAAGAAAGGAAGAATTTTTACTTTCTGGATATTCCTCATATAATTAAAACAATCCAAAAATTATTAAAATTCAACAGATATGAATAGATAAATATTACGTTATTATTAATCATTATTATTTACAAAATTGCTTTTATAGATATTACAACATTAAGCAAGTGAATTATTTATTATTCGTAGAGTTAGACCCTAATGTCCAAACTAGATTCATGATTTTTACAAGCAAAATAAATAAGCCATTAAGATATTTTCCCCTTCCTGTATTGATACAAAATTTTACGAACAATGAAAAATAAAAGATTGTGTGATTGATTCAGATTTCTTTCACTGAGTCCTTATAAGATATGTTGTGTGAAACATAAAATGCCGAACTTCCGTTTCATTCAGAAAAACTATTTAAAATTTCATATTCAGATTAAACATGGAATAAAAAGACGTTTTCTCTAAAAAAATATGTAGAGAATAAAAGGAAACCAAGCAAAATGTTTTTTTGGTTGAGGATTTTCCACAGTCAAACCAATTAGAGGTAATGTGTATGATTTATGTTTAAAACGAGCAGAGTTAAGGTTCTCGTCTAACGGCAGTTTTGAATTCGTAAACGTATTTGTAACTGTAATCCTTAAGAATTTCTACTTTCGTCCTGAATTCTAAGTAATTATACCTATTTGAATGCAAAATAACTTATCCGAAGGAACAGAAAATAATTATCTTTTCTTTGGAATTACATTTTCCAGCATATTTTTAATATTCCTTTACTCTTATTTTAAAGATTTCTTTGTGGGTTTTTGGGTATAAAAATATTTTTTTATAAATCTGGTAGAAAATGTAATTCTTTAGAATCTTTCATTACGTTTTGCTCATTCGGATAGATTTTCATTTTGTTTTGCTCATTCAGACTTTTTTTGCATTCAAATAGGTAAAATAATCTAGATTTGAGGAAGAAAATAAGTATTCTATAAGTTTAACATTTTTTTGATCAAAATCAAAATGATCTGTAGACGGGTGCCTTAAAAGCAGATAATTCAGTCAAGATGTGTTCACACTCAGTGGCCAAATATAACGATTAAACACAGGGATTGAGAAAAAAGGAATACCTAACAAAAGAAAACAATAATCTCTGCATATGTGAAAACATTATTTCGATCTATCATATTTATAAAATGCTTCACTCAAAAAACTTGTTCATCGGAAGAATTGTAGAGGAAAGGAAAACCTTTGCCTCGTCACGGAAATCTTAGTTTGGTAGATGGTTCGGTGCCTTTTATATATATATATATAAATGAAAGTTTGTTGAAGAATTCGGATAACGTGGAAACGTGACTTTTTTCGAATCTAGAGTAGAATGTTTTTCTCTCACTTTTAAATTGAATGACTCTTTCAAAACATTTGAAATACGTGAGAAAATCGAAAGAATGAATTTTTTTCTTTCCTCATTTTATGTCGAGAGATTTCTTCAAAAGCTGAAAAAAAAACACGTGTTAGAAAGAGTAAAAAAAAAAAAAAAATTCAGTGGATAAACAAATGTAAGCGTCGGATAAAATGCTTTGAGGAAACAAATTTTCTTTCAAAATAAAATTGTTAAGTACAACCAGTATTTTTTCAGTGTTTTATGTACAATCTCAAAAAGAAAAATCATCTTGAAAACAAATTTAAAATTAGAGTTTTCATTAAACGCAAAATGATAAGGAATGAGAATAATAATTAATTTCTAAGGAAAGCTGATTTGTACTTTGACTCATACTGATGAGGTACAAAACATCCTTACATAGAAATGGAATGAAATCTAGATTAGGAAGCAACTGAAGTGAGCAGTTGCAAATGAAAGGTCACCCTGAGGTCAGGTTACTGGAGCCATTTAAAAATTCTCATCAGTAATCTTAGAAATGCTCTTCCTAGCGATCTACGAACCCACAAAAACTCTTCATTTTGAATACATCTGTATTTAAAAGAAAACACGTTTCACTGACGATTTGTTGTATCTCCTTAGTTCTATATGCTAATAACGAACGGGATTGCGTTACAACTTGTAATAAAGAGTTATTGATAGTGGTTTTATGACATGCTCTAAATTGATCCAAGGAAATTCTTACAAAGCTCACAGATGATATTTTTTGATTAACTATAGAAGGACTTTTCTAATTTCTCACTTTAATTCAATTTTCGAAAGAATACATATAATTTTGAAATTCCAATACACACATGTTCAAGGAATGCGAAAGGTTTCTGCATGTATAAAGGGAAAAAAATTCGTATCCATCGCTCTCTTAATCTGAACAGCAGTTATGAACACTCGAGCCTCAACAATACGAACGTTTTCCAAAGGATTAACATTTGGCTTCATCCCAATGTATCGATTGTCATTATTCCGAACATCCCAATGAGACACTCCCAAAGATGAACGAGGCTCACATCAAGTTTTTCAGGACAATTCACTAGGATTTAATGAGGAGGGGGGACATTTTAGTAAGGAATATATGCAGAGGCTATAGCTTAGACAGATTAGACAGACACGTTTTCGTATCTCAAAATATCTTACTAAATGAAACAAGGAACAAAAATAATTCGGTGCTTTTGTAGTTAAATGTGGTGCGGTGCTTTTGTGTTAAATATATCTATCATAACTGTGAAACTTATTGAAAACAAAATAATTATAATATATATATATATATATATATGTGTGTGTTTGTGTGCTTGCGTGCGTAGGCGAGTGTGTAGATGTATATACATAGAATGTAACAAATAATTCTTCCAATTTTTAATGGACGAAAAGAAAAGGATTTACACAATGTGTTGCGTAACACATCGATCAATAACTCCCGAGTCTAACATTGAAAACAACATTTTTTTTGCAAATTTTTTTTTTTATTCATCAACATAACACCTTTTGTTAATCACCTTTTAGGGTGATACAATCGTTCCAACGCTTTTCCAAATCTTCTTTTTTTTTTTCAAAACCTTTTTCCTGGTCCGATCGACTTAAAATTTTGACACGTTTCAAGCAAAGGTTAGTACTCTAGAAAGACCTGGTTACTGGTTTACTACGAGCGCCATCTCTGGATTATTCTCGGGAGTTATTGATCGATGTGTTATTATTAGCACTCAAATTAATCGCCATCGAATTTGGCACCTTTTGACAACGTGTTTCCAGCTGCGCAATTCCATTGTGGTAAAACTCGGGGGTTTAGGAAGCAAAGAAGTCTGTGAGATCTTGGCGCAAGTCTGCTTCATTGGTGAAAACTTTTACATGAAGATGATTGTCCAGAGAGTGGAAGAGGTGGTAATCAGATGGTCAAGGTCACATGAGTTAGGATGATGGCACAAAGCATCTCAACCAAATCGTTGCATGGTGTCTCTGACTACATGCGATCTGGCGCTGTCAGGATGGAAGAGATACCTTTGCGATTCGCCAATGCTGGCTTCTTCTGTTGCAATGCCTGTTGTACACGTTCATATATGTACACTAAATTAAGTGCAGAATAATCATCATTTATTTAAGAGACCACAAAAAATAATAAATTATTGAGAAGATAATAAAAATGTATTTAGCAAAACAAAATTAACAAAGCTTGGATATGAAATAGTTTGAAACAACATTTCTGATTTTGAACGGAAATCCGTGGCTAAAATTTTAAACTGTTGGATTTCCAAACTTGTGTAAATAGTCCTCCTTTCTTCATTAGACATATTAGGATATTGATGAAAATTACCTGCAATTGATTATTTTTAAATAACTGATAATTTTTGATAATTTTAAATAACTGATTATTTTTGATAATTGTAAATAACTGATAGTTTTTGAAAATTTTAAATAACTGATTATTTTTGATAATTGTAAATAACTGATAGTTTTTGATAATTTTAAATAACTGTTAATAATAACTGAAACTGATAATTTTTAAAAAGAAGTGTATGGCAAAGAATGCTAATCGCATATGCGTATTTTTGAGTGGTTTAAGTGATTTTTCAAGGTGGTCGAGAAGATGATTCATGCACCGGTAGTTTTTCCACGTCAAACATGGATGACAATATTGAAACAATCAGTAATCTGGTTGGATCTGACCGTCGGTTAAATATTCGTGTGAATTCTGATACTGTAGGAATTGACAAAGAATACGTGTGGTAAATTTTTCCACCCAAGACAATGCTACAGCTCTGTTCGCACTGTCTGTCATGTGGTTTCTAGTTAATTACCTCATGCCAGTATTAGACCATCCACTTTATTCACAGGATTTTGTCCCATGCGACATCTATCTGTTTCCTAAGGTTAAATTTTCATTAAAAGGTACAGGATTTGAGTCCTTTGAAGTTGTGATAGGGAAAATGGCATGCATATTGTAGGAGCTGATAGCAGAATACTTCGATCACTGTTTCGAGCAATGGAAGATTCGCATGGAGCGTTGTAGGGATAGAGAAAGGGTGTATATTGAAGGCGATAAGAAGTAAATATTTACGACATCAAAATAAAATATCTTACAGTGTCAGTCTCGTTATTTAGTATCCAATCTTCGTATTCGCCATTTTTCATTTTACTAGAATCTACAGATTCATGATTCTAGACATTAAAAATCGTTATTTACTGTATTACATACATAAAGATAAATATTAAGAATAAATTTTATCCAGACATATTGGTTATCTCTTTGTAATAACTATAATTTTGCAATACTCTTATGCATTTGATAAATGTTTTTTACGAGAATAAAACGAGATCCGTTTTTACGAGATCCGTTTTCTCAGCTTATTAAATCGTCTTATATTGTTTTTTCAAATGGTAGGGACTTATTTGGGAAATAATTTATATTAATTGCATACATTCTTTATATTTATATTTTAAAAACACTACTGAAAATATTTGTATACATTTTCATAGGCTTTTGATAATTTATATCGTAGGAGGAAATAAAAATGCATTAAAATAAATGTATTTCTTTCAATTAGAAAATTAAAAAAAAATCGATAGTGAGATTATGATTAAAATAATTCCAGACAACTAAAAAAAAATTTTTTTTTTTTAAGGTACGAAATGAAATCCCGTTCTGAAATTATTTAACCTAAGTTCGTGAAAAAAATGTCAAAAGTAAAATTTAAATTCGATAATTCTTATTTTTTTCGAACGTTAGATTCCATTAAGATTAAAACAAAATCTAAATTTAGAAACTAATGTTAATGAGTTGGAAAAAGGAAAATAGGCCTTTCAATTTTCAGTTGAAAAGAAAAAATAAATCAGCATTTGTGTTTAGAAAAAAAAAAAAAATTCATTTTCAGTAAATAATTAATTAACATCTTCGAAAAAAATTTATTAAAAATTAAGATTCAGAGATCTCAAAATACAAAAGACAATTGATGATATTTTATCTTTTAAAGATGTTTGTTTTTAAGAAAGGAAATGATGTTATTTTCCTTCCGGTCTTTTTTTGAAAAAAATTAAAATTTATTTTTCATACTCTGAATACAGTTTACTTAATTATTCAGGATACTTATATAAAGTAAAAAAAAACAGTTAATTTGGCGTTTGTTATGAGTAAAAGAAATTAAATTGTGAATGAAAGCCTATAAGCAAATTCCTTTAAATTTCTTCTGAAATGTGTTAAATTGAGTTTCCATTTAAATGGCATGTACGAAGGGATATCACCAATAAGAAAACGGATTTGTTTCAGAACGCTATATATTTCAATTCTTTTTACAAGAAATCTTAACATTTTCAAATTACTCTCAATACATTGAATATATATGTCTAATCGGCAGTTCTATTATTGGAAACATTTTTGAAGTTCACCTGCAGAGTTGATTCACGGTTCTTACCCAATTTTTGTCTTGATCGCTTCTACATTATTAAAACGGTGATATTAATGTTTCTCTTCAATTGAGGAAGCAAACCTGAATTATAAAGAGCTATGTCAGATGAGTAAGGTGCTTAGGAAAAGGAGTCAAATGGTTTTTGGACAAAAAGTGGAGCTCTGATCTGACTCTTTTTTTTTTTCACTTCAGAAGACAGAATTCGAGGCACAGACTAGGCAGAAATCCTTCTCATTCCCAAAATGTTTTGCTAAAATTCACTGAATAGTCCATTATCGGCTACAAACCAATTTCACAATTTATTTCAACATCTGCTCAGGATGGACATCCAGTACAAGGTTTGTCATCAATGGACATATCGCCAATTTCTTTCTTTCTTTTTTATTGAAAACACCAACAAATCCCCGTGTACCCTAAAGTATCGCACGGGGCTTACAGAGAGTAAGTAGGAAAACACATTAAAAAAGTAAGATAACAAAAGAGAAATTTAAGAGCAAAACTGATTACGAATACTTACAAAGAATTTTCAATGAAATTACAAAAATAGCCTAAAGCATTTCTTTTGAATAGAAGCTATTCAAAATCTGGAGGCCATTAACACATATAATGAATTGAAATGTCGCCATTTTTGAAACGAAAAAAAAAAATCATTGGTACATTTAAGAAGATATCACACTCGCTTAAGAAGAAGATATCATACAAAATATCTTCTTAAGCGGTTCAACATCATATCAGTTTCTGCCGCGTTTTTCCCGAGTAGGACGCAAAACTTCACTGTCACGCTTTGTTCACTAAAATATGCTGTTAAAAACAAGGGTATAGTAAAACAGTTGAGACAAAAAAAAATCACTACGTACAGATGAAAAAATCTTTCCAAGAACCCACAAAGAGATACGCTCGTAGAGGGAAAAATGTGTACTAAGCATGCTCCCCCGAAGGAAGCTGTATTAAGAGAGATTTTAGACCCCTTGCATAAACTTATTTCAATTCAACTTCAAACTTGTTTCAAACTTTTAAATAAGCTTATTTTAAGATCAATTGTACTCTGTGATAGTGACTTTTATTCTGAAGTGGGAGTCTTTCAGAATTCAGAAATAAAAAGTGGAAAGAATGACGAGAGAGGATACTCCATCGCAAAGCGTTGGTGAATACAGTGCACAAGTAACATTATTAAGTAATAAAACTTGAATGAATAGAAATATTCATATTTAATCACATGTATCATATTTGTTTTAACGAATAAAAAGTCTCAAAATCTTTTTAACTCTTAGAATACAAGAATGTTATTTTGATGCATGTAAATGAGAAATTCGTATTTGTAAATTTTATTCGAAATAAAAAAGGCATTATAGATTAATTGTAGTACTTATAATTATTTAATGAATTATGAATTCCCAATCATTCTGTCACACGCTCCCGGTACCAACTGAAAGTGTATTATCATATTAAAATTTTTTAACTAAAAGTTGTATTTGTAGTAATATTGATACAAGTGAGTCTATTAATGCAATTTTAGACCTTTTTCTTTGCATGCTGGAAACCCTCTCCAAATCTCTACTTTAGAATTCTTTAAGTGTAACCAAATCGTCTTGTATTGTAACTGCGGCAATGGTCATGGTTGTTGTTCTAGAATTTGCGTGAAGTTTAATTAATTTCAATGACTTATCGATTGAAACATCTCAAGTAATTGGTAAGGAATTGTCGCAAATCAAAAGATAGATTGTTCTTAAAAAATACATATTTGTCCTTACAGTTTGTTGTATGATTCAATCAAGCTCTTGGCAAAATGTATTTACTTGAAAATTCTCAATATGAAACTAAGACAAACTTTCGGTCTTTTTAAAAATCAATCTTACTCTGAAAATGTTTGGAATGTTCACATCTTAAGCAGCGAGCTTACAGTCAAACTTGTTTTATGCGCTCTTTTTAATGCGGTGCATAAAAGAAAGTCCATCTAAACGCATAATATGAATTAAAAGTAATAAAGTAATTTAAAAGAAAGCAACTGATTTTCTACCAGATATTACAAAACACAAATTCTGAAAGAAATTTAAAATTCCAGAATGAGATTCGATCTTGTATGTTTCGTTACAGCGACATATACAAGTGGGTAACCAAACAACCGTCTACTGCATTATTGATTGCAGAGTATCCCCAAAATATATTCTCAGAACGAGGAAGCTTCTACAAGCTACAAAAGGGATTTTGAATTAGTTGTCCGCAAGAAAAACCACTTTCTAGACCTCGAAGTGTAATTTTTATGCTTACATTTTGAAATTTTCGTACATGTAATTTTTAATATATAAACAAATAAAGCATTTAGAAATGTTTCCGTTTATAATTTGCCTTGTTTGGAAATACAATTTCTAGCTACATTGCGATTTTCTGAGCTATATTTTTAGTATGCGACGTTTTATATACAGTTCCTAATTATTGCATGATTTTTTTTCAATGTGATGCTGACAATATATTTCATAACTACTTAAAAAGTTTCAGAATATTTTGTATGTTTCTTTCTATGCAGTCTTAATCCCTCGAACAAAAATTTAGTTTCAGTATATTTATTTATTTGAAAGATAATTAATATATAATTGCAACGCTTCCCTTCACAGTTATGTTTCAAGTAATAGAGACGCAATAAACGATCATTTAAGAAGTAGTTGATAAATTCAAACTAATTTTATTCTATTCAACGGAATGATGAAATTTTACTAGTCTTCCGAATGAAAAGCATGCCCTAAATCATGTCCTAAGTTAAAGATCATAAGTGAAAATTCGGACATTTTATTAACAGCAAATTTTGATCCCAATCAGTTCTAAATACAGTCGAACTTTGTTAACTCGCGGTTTTATTATGGCTCCTCTTTTATAAATTCAAACTAATCTTTTTTCAGATGACATCAGGTCTTCCTATTGAGAGAATACATTAGTTATTTTGAATAATTTAATTTTATTTATGAATATTAAATGAAAATTCATTGAAATGAGGAAAATGGACTTTAAATGAAGAGATAATGAAAATTAAAATAAGAAAAATGAAAAGTAATGAATGCGATAATGAAAGTTGGATGAAAAGATAAAAAGTGTAATGAATTTAATCAAGAATAGTGATACATAAGAGAAACAGAATAAAAGGAAAAATGGGATAGATGATAATGAGAAGTTGCTGAACGCTTACGAATTAGAAATTAGAGTGAAATGTTGTAGTCAATTGTTTGCAGCTAAGATTGGTTACAAGCGAATTATTATTAGAGTAAGTGGTGTTGGGAATCGAACCCACTGTATTCGAAAAGTGGCTCACTCGAAGCGAATTAGTAAGTGCGTTAAAACGTTACTACTTAGTTCTAAACTGGAATTCATGCCCGTTGGGAGTTATTTGAGGAAGAGTGATTTTTCCTAATCTGTAAAGAAATCTTCTAATAAACGGTATTTGTCCTTTTTATGACGACTCTTCTATACGAATTGCAACGTTAATGATCATTTAATTAAGCCTTACAGTGTCTTTAGATTTAAATTATACGGGAGAGGCTCTGATGCATGTGATATCATTCTTCTCTCTCAGTTTCTTCAACACCATCTCAAGGTGAGAGTAGTGAGCATAGATTAACTTAATGTGCATCATTTTGCTAAACAAGGCGGGTCACCACTGTTATCGGATTTAAACCCACATCGGTAACAATGCAAGCCATAAACTCGGGTCAATGGTATCTCAACAGAGACGATAATGTCAAAACTCATCACCCCTGTCAAAATCTATGAATTAACTGCACGCGGAAGAACTCAACATTTATAGAACAATTTGGGGCCTACTATTTCTAATGAAACAAAACCGGCTGCTTGAAGCAATCAAGCCTTATGCTTTTGAACTTTGGTCAGACTGATGAGGTAGAAAAGTGTTCGAACATCTTACTTGCTACATCCAGGCAATCGTGAGGACTCTGAACTATTTCAGACTAACCATGCATCAACCATTCTCTACAAAGGTTCGTAGGTATTCTGATTTGAAGACAACCAGTATACTGTGGTACCTCTCATGCATACCAATGGAAAAAAAGTTTCTCCTCTGTGGGAAATATTGATTTCCATCATTCCGAAATCTACAAATAATAAATTTCCAAATATTACTGGACTACATTGATCTATCCATGATAAAGCAAAATTTTTAAATTTGTAGACAGATGGTTTAGTATTAAAATGAGTTTAATCTCAATCGTGCCTTACCATCTGTTCCAGAAGTGTTTTAAATAAACCATTCAAAGTTATTACAAACACTCTTGTGGGACTACTTCGCTAGGAAATGGGATACTCATTTGAATAAAATTGAATATATTGATTATTTATTGAAATTTGCGCAGTTATCATATACAGTAAAAGATATTTATAATTAGAGCATTAATTCGGCCAGAAATTGTAAGATAAATGCATTGCCTCTTTCTCACTGCGGACTAGGATGTTTGTCCGGTAAATAAAAAGTATTTCCCTTTCAGTCTCTCACAATCGTATGTTTTTTTTTTTCTATCTTGTATTCTGCCGAAGTGAAAGGAGCTAACATTCCCTCGAAATCTATTATCCCAACACCTGTAGTCTAACCTATTGTAGCTGATCTTTTCACAGAGAGAGGAGGGGGGATGCATTCACAGTCTTACTCTGTCCTCTCCGTGGGGGATGATATTTTTCGATTCCACACGTATGGAATGAATTGTATTAAAAATTAGCAAAGTGATTTTGTTGCGATTTATGGCTAATTTGTTTCTTATTAAACATTGATTAATTAAAAATAAATTTGTAAAATTAAATGAACTTTAAATGAACTATATTTGAAGTGAATGTATTCGCCGTACTATTTCTACAAGACCCAATTGTCTACTTACCATATAAATTAAACTTTACAATCCTGAATCATGTTCAGATAGACGGGATTTCTAATCTGAATTCAGAACCAAGGTCCTTTTATAATATGGAGTTCTGAATAAACCATATAATCATAAGGTAATTCTGAACCTTGGTGTGATGACGGGATGAACGTCTCATCCTCACTCCTCATATGTGCCGCACAATTATGACCCTATTGAGCCTCGAACATATTTAAATGTATTGTGTTGAAATTAAGCAGCATGAAACACTAGTAACACACAACAAACCCTTTTAAAATAGTTAAATGCCCAGGTGGAATAATTTTTAAATATGGAGTATTTCTAAAATCTGTTTATGTGCTCGAATCCAAATTATTACTTTTGAATTTTTACAAGTGGATAACTGGTGTTACGGAATATAAGATTTAAATAAATGTAATATTTAATTTTCTTATATATATATATATATATATATATATATATATATATATATATTAATTTCAATTTCAAATAATGCGATAAAATCTAAATATTAAAAGCAGTACAAATTTACATTACATTTCGTACCAAAACAACAAGTCAAACATTTTCTCCTCTATAAAGTGAAATTCGTTTTTGATTATATTTTAACAATTTGCAGTTCAAGTTGTTTTCTCACAAGAAATCGGTTGGCGAGGCGAACTTATATCTCGCACCTGCAAAAAAGTATTATACATGGTGGGATATTGCTTATGCTTGTAGTGATTGATTGAATGATACAAAATAAAGTTGGCTCCGGGAGGTAAGAGGCCGCACAAAATATATGTGATATAAAATATATGTGGTAACAGTCTACATACATATTCTAACCAATAGGGTCAATTTTGCTTTCTATGAGAATCTCTTAGATTAAAAACTATTCTGCTTTCCGAATCAATTTTCCTTTTTCTATTTACATCAACAAGAAATAAAGATATAGCTATTTTAAGAAACATCGTCACTGCAAAAAAGAAAACAAAATAGAATTTTGAGACTAAAAGTTGTTGAGAATTGCATTTGTTTACATCCCTACTATATTTTTCCTTTGTCTAAAATTATTATTAGTGTTTTTATGATTTTTTTCTAGTGTCTTATGTACTGTACTGTGGCCGAGGTAGCCTAGTGTTTAAGGCATCGGATTCGCGGCGGGCAGTTTTCGTTCAAATGGGGGTTTCAGCCTTTGGTGCCACTAAAGACCCACGTTGTAGCTAGGGTGATGCACGTCGAATCTATTGGGGCCCAAAGTCCTCCCGTTGGTGTGGTGTAGAAGTTAGGAGAAGTTAGTGTCAGCTCACATGTCATCCTCGTCACTTGACCGAGGTTAAAAATTACGAGGTCTGTCGCCAATAGCCCTCGTGTTGCTTCTAGTGCGACGTTAACCAAACCATAGTACTGCACGTATTAGTTTAATTATTTCTTGAAGAGAATTATAGAAACAACATCTGCTTATATTAGTAGGTATGTTTTGTTTACATTTTTCTAATATTTTTTTACGGCTATAATGTATATTTTACATTGTAATTTTGCTTAACGGTTGCTTAAAACAATATAAATCCAGGTTTTGGTAAAACGTATCGTTCAATAAATGAAAATTTACAGGAAATAAATATAAAAACAAACAGATAATAAGCAATGCGAGCTACCTGAAAATAAAGCTACTGCTTTAATCAATGATGTGATATAAAGTGTAAGAGCCTCTAAACTTGAGCAAACATGATAAACAACGTGAAGCGGAATTTTTCACATAAAAGTCATTCTGAAGATTCTAGTGAGCTCTTTGGCCCCATCTCATACATAATTTCAGAACATTAATACAAGGTTATAAAAATGATTTATCTGATTTCAAAATTCCATACTTTAAAAAATAAACATAAAATGATAAGTAAAAGGAAAATATAGAATTTTTTTACAGGTGTTCGATATAACTTTCTTTCTTTATTCGTATAAAATCAGTATGATATTCAATTTCCTGCCAAATACGTTGTAAAATGTCAGTGTTAAAAAAATGTACATCGGCAGAAATCAGCATTTCTTAAAGTTCACATAAATTTGTGGGTAATGATGGCAAATACTCCTGATCTTTTACAAACAATCAAAGAAGGAAATCGTATGGGTCCATAACAATCGATTAGACTGGAAATTCGCATATCAAGTAACTTATGTGGCTATCTTTGAAACAACAAATCTTCTGGTACGATGCAAATGCGAGTTAACTCTGAGAAAGTTTCTAAAATAGCTTTCGGGAAATAGCTTCAAGAAGAACACACGAGTACCATCTATTGCTCAAAATATGAAACTTCCACATTTTTCTTTTGTATTCATGTATTACATTTCCTTCTACGTCATTCATTTTTGAAAATATGAAATTTTGAATTCGGATGAATCATTTTGAATAACTCTATTTTGTTCAAATATAAAAATTGAAGCGAACGATGAACTCTAAACAGAAATGTGTCTTAAAAGAAATCTAAGAATTTCTTTTTCTCCCATAAAATTAGAATATAAAATGTAATATAACACAGGTTTTAACAATTGTTAAGGTCTTAAGACTTGTACGAAGTTTAAAATTTCTGAATAAGAAATTTCTATGTAGAAGTATCCTCAGAAACAACACTTTTTGCAAGCGTGAAGTCTTCTAATGAACACTTTAAATGCCAATGGAAACTTAGTATAAATCAATACTAATTTATTGCTATATGTATATTGAATAAAGGTTTTTTTTCTATATACATGTTATAATCAATAATTCGAAACAAAAACAAACGTTTTTAAAAACAACGTTTTTATAGGGTGGCAAAGTTTATTAAAAAAATTATTAAAATATTAGTTAAAACTGGTCGCAAATATCTAAATATTGCATTGTTAGGCAAATAAGAACGGTTCCCAAAATTTCAGAGCTCTAGCTTGATGGGAAGTTGGTTAAATTAACAATAGACAATTTGATGACACACTGATACACATACATACAGACACACACCAAGTGAAATACATAACAACGTTAAAACAAAAGTTTAGTCAAAAAACTCTTGGAGACAGGAATTATTTGGCGGTATTTTGCCAAATGTTGCTAAATTGGTCCGCGAAGCGGACTTAACATTCAGCCAAAAAAAAAAAAAATTTCGCCAATTTTGGCAATTATTCAAATTGCGCCAAGTGATTGGGCTAAACTGCATTATTAAAAAAAAATATGAGTTAAAACTTGTCGCAAACGTCTAAATATTGCATTATTAGGCGAGTACGAACGATTTCCAAAATTTCAAAGCTCTAGCTTGATGGGAAGTTGGTTAAATTAACGATCGAAAATTTGATGACACACACACACACACCAAGAGAAATTTAGAATAATTCGAGATAAAAACCAACGTTTTAAAAACAACGTTTTTATATGGTGACAAAGTTTATTTAAGAAAATTATTGAAATATTAGATAAAACTGGTCGCAAATATCTAAATATTGCATTATTAGACAAGTAAGAACGGTTCCCAAAATTTCAGAGCTCTAGCTTGATGGGAAGTTGGTTAAATTCACACTAGACAATTTGATGACACACTGATACACATACATACAGACACACACCAAGTGAAATATATAAAAGCGTTAAAACTCACTAAAATTAATTAATTCATCATGTAAATTAAATGGTTGGAATACAGTTAAAACCCAATCACCCTTGACGACAAGAATTATTTGGTGGTATTTTGCCAAATGTGGCTTCCCTGGTCCGTTTTACGGACTTAACGTTCAGCCCAAAAAAATCGCCAAGTTTGGTGCCAATTTTTGAAATCGTGCCAAGTGATTGGACTAAACTGCATTATTAAAGAAAATATTATTAAAACTTGTCGCAAACGTCTAAATATTGCATTGTTAGGCGAGTACGAACGATTCTCAAAATTTCAAAGCTCTAGCTTGATGGGAAGTTAGTTAAATTAACGATCGAAAATTTGATGACACACACACACCAAGTGAAATTCGGAAAAACGTTTTAAAAATTGATCAAAGTTGACCACAAATAAAGAATGATTAAACTAGCAACAGATTTCATTTACTCACTCTTACAAAATATATTATATGTTACATTAATAAGCTGTGTTTAAAACAATTATTTCCAATACTTAAATCACTAGCCAGTTAATTTTTTACATCCTAAACATTCTGAATTTTTGCGTGTTTCGAAAATCTCAAATTTAAACTCTATCTTGCATAAAAACATTATTTTACTTCATTTTAACATTTAACGTTAATCGTTTGATACAAAACATTTCAAAAATTCTTCACGTAATTAGATCTTTTCTCTCTACATAATTAATTTTCAAAGTCCTACGTAAACTTTCTTGCTTCAGTGTAACTACAACAAAAAATTAAAAAGTCACAAAAATTTTAATAAAATTAATTTAGTCGTAAGTGATAGATTAAATTGGACAGACCTTCTCAATTGAGGTCCGTAAGAAATAAATAATTTTTTTCCTTGTTCAAAATTAATTGAGCCCTTGAAATAACAATTAATTAGAATGTTTTCGTCACGAAATTAGAACAGTGTTTCAATGACTTAGGTTTGAAGACATTTTTTCTTTTATTTTCAACAAACTGCTGAGCTAATTTTATTTAAAAAAAAACGCTTGGGTACATTTCCTTTGTGTTTAAACATCTTTCTAATTCAAAGACAAATAATTAATCATAATGCATCTAAGATTTTATAAATAATTTGAAACTCAAATTTTCATTTTTTAAAGTGCTGTTATTTAAGATTATACAATTTCCCTCCCCTTTTATTCTAATCAATATAGTTTTTTAATTTTTTTGATGTAATTGTAAGAACTTATACTTTCTGACAAAATTTTACTCTCAATTCTCACGAAATATAAATATTGAGATCAACAAAATACCGTGTATACACACACATACATATTTTATGTCTCTCTCTACATATATATACATATATATATATGCACCAAATATTCAAAAAGAAATATGCATTAAAATAGAAACAATCTTTAAAATGTAAAGATAAAAAGATATATAATCTAAAATTTAAAGTATACAAAGTATTATAAAGCAAAAATAGTCATTAAATTGATGAAAATATAATATTAAAGATTGTAGAAAATACTCAAAAATACATATTAAGTGTATAAAAAAATAAAACCAATATTTTAAGAAACTGTAACAAAGTTCGAAATGCGGAAAATGTTACTAAGATTAATAAGGCGTATGCCAATATATATAGAAGAGAATTAAGAAAAATGAAATTCAAGAATTCAGATAAAGTTATTCTTTGCTGTCTGAGACTGAACGACTTGTTTATACTAGGGTTATGGATCCAACCATCACAATTTAATGAATTACATTATTACATTGTATTAAAATGCCACAAATCAAAAATAAGCATAAATTTTAATTAAAAATAATGATTCAACTAAAGAATAAGGGAATTTATAGACGAAGAAAATAAGTTCACTTAAACCGAAGTGAATGAACGTAATCTATTAAAATAATCAATAATCATTTATACACACACAATTAAATAATTCTAACTTTAAAGGATTTCTACCACTTTTACTTATATAAGCACCAAAGATATTCTTAAGCTACCCTTTCAATATGGAGGTACGATGCATTTTATCAGGGAACCCTTAAAACTCTGCATTACATGATGGATTGATTGAGTTTCTGAAACTAAAATAATATTTAATTCCATTTATTTATCCTATCAGTTTCAGATATTGTTTTTTGAAAGAATCCTCTATACAAAGAAAAATATTTATAAGAAAATATATTAAATTTTTTAGTTTCAAATACTCTTAAAAACAAATGTAAAATAAATTCTAAGAAATATGTGCTATGTAAAATACTTTAAAATAATACGCAATTTGATACTGCAAAATTTTAATGAAAAGTATTTTTAAGAAATTAATTATACATAAGATATGATTTATAGTTGCAAAAATATAATATAAACGAAAACCATTTTTGTGATTTATAAAATATTTAATTATAAATGCAAAAACACAAATATATAGTAAGTACCAAATACACGCACGCACGCACGAACGCACGCACAAACGCACACACACACACATATATATATATATATATGCACATAATCACAAATGTTTGTACAGTACTATATCCCAACAAAGAACACTCCCCAGAACAGACATTTTGTCCCTTAAATATAGGTGTCCATTGCAAGAGGTACTTTTTTTATATACCAGCTGGAGGACTTCATATTTCACGTGCATCAGCCTCGTTATAAGATTGGTATTTATTGGCTTCCGGAAGCGAACCCACGGCACAACAAAAGAACCGGCGGCTGCGAGTCCCTGTCCATGACCATCAGACTACCGTGGCCTAGTTTGAATAGAAGAGTGAGTGAAAAATTGTATTTCCGTAGCTCAAACTATGTTTTATTGTGACTAATTTACAGGAGATCAGGCGCAAGCTCCTTTCCCTGGGATGTAATGTGCAGTTAAAGGTTTTACAGTACACAAATTTAAAGCACGAATTTTTATAAGCAATTGCATTAAGGAGAAAACGTTAAGTATTAATTTAGTGTTAATAGAATTATTTTAGAATAATCCGGAAAATATAGCACTAACAATATTAGCCCGTTCTATCTATTTGTCTGTCTCTATGTTATATGTGTGTGTTTTAATTTAATTTTACTTTTGGTTCATATAATTTGAATAATTCAAGCTTAAAATTCTTTTAATAAACAGTGATTTAGTATTCGATAGTCTTATTTGCTCTGTTCTGTATTCTGAAATAACGATTGTGCTTTAGATAAATGATGTCAATTGCATTTGACGAGCTTCTACTTTTTGTACTTATTGCCTTTTAAGAGAACAAACCAGAAATTAATTTTTAAGAAAACTTTCATTTGACATCTTCAATTGCTTCTTCCAAAACATTTCACAAAGAACCATTCAGCGCAATGAGTTTAATTAACTAATTATCCATATTTATTAAGAGAGAAGGAGAGAAAAGTAAATTATTTCATGACTTGTTTTAAAAGTCTCTCTCATCTATTTATCAAATACAATTGAGTGGCTTAATTGTATTTGTCTTATTGTTTAAAAGTGATTGATAAAGAAAGGAATTTCTAACTTAAAATCAGCGGAATAATAAAAACTTGAAACATGTTTCTGCAATTCCAGCTAATTTATGAACATTTTTATTTTTATGACAATCTTTTATGTTTTTTAGCTAATTCATTTTTACAGAATAATGAAGCGAACACGACACAAGAATATTTAATTCGTAACTGTTAAGTTTACTCAAGAAAGCTCTTTTGTAAGCAATTACGTAGTTTTGAACTGATGTAATTTTTGTTCCGATTTTGAAACGTACAGAAATTTAATAGTCTGAAAATTTAATGATTGATTGATTGTTTATTAACATTGTAATAAGAAGCAATATGGGGACTAATCCTGAATTCCCAAAGGCAGTGTTTCAATCAATTTTTTTCAGTGATTCAGTTATCTCTTAGATCCACCTAATTCCTGACCCATTACAAACGTATTACTGCGCTCGATATTTGTAGATAAAATGAAACATTATTTAGATGTCAGAATGTAACTCTTACGTACCTTAATAATTTCTTATATCAAATTATTACAAAACCATTTGCTTATATCAAATTAAGAGCATTAGAAAAATAATTGCAAAATAGGAAATTATTACAGAAATAATTACAAGAAAGGTAATTATTATAAAATAATTGCAAAAAGAATATTATATCAAAAATGAATGCAATAAGGGAATATCAATAAGAACAAATTATATTGATGAGAAATGTGAAGTCGTTTCTAGCTAACAATAAACCTCACTAACGGAGGAAAAGAAGACAGCATTCTTCGATGCTATTTAATTTCTAATCTTCATCAGAAATATTATAGCATTTTTATGCTATAACTGGGTGCTCTTGACAGCATGACAGGAGTGCCAACTTTAGAAGAAAAGTGGTATGCTATCGTATACTGGTTGTTTCAGAACTCATGAGCGAAAACTTAAAGCATAATAGAAAACATTTGAACCCGAAATCTTTACTCTACAATGCTTAGACAGAAAGCAAGCTGTGAATTGCTATACGGTACTGTAAAAGAAAACAAAAGAAGAGAGTGTTCTTACATATCGTCATTTCTAAAGTGGATTTAAGGAAACATGGTATGAAAACTCGTGTTTTAAGCTCTCCATTACAGCGCCGTCTTGGGTTTCTTCGCTTGTTCTCCGTCTTTTTATTGTACGCTGGACATTGCTTTCTTAGATGTTTTCTATCACTCCTTAAATTTTGCTCATGAATTTCAATAAACCTTCTACATCTTTGACTGATGTGACACACGACAGTTCAGTCATGGACTCAGTACCCGAATCCAGAAATTCTATCTCGAACTTTTCGTTAAATGTAAATGAAAATTTTCCGGCCTTTTTCGCTGTTGATTTAGTAAAAATATTTCTTAGATCAGTTTCCAGGCTAGCAAAGTTTTCTCGATAGCAGCTGAAATTACATCAGGCAATGAACTGACATTATGCTCATTCGGCTTTGCTGTTAGTTTCTTACTAGTATACGCAGGCACGCGAAACAAAAATGAAATTGATAGCCCTGAGTTGAATGAAGGGAGCTGGTAAATTTCTCTGTTTCTTCCCCCACATCAATTTGCAATTAGTGATATCAAGCAAGGAGGGAAATTTATTTTTTCGTGACACAGTATCGAATATGTACTACCATTTTGGAAAACCTGGATCAATGGAACCGGGATTTCTAAAAAGGATTAGAGCCATTAGATCGGTTGCGCAAGAAATAATGGCTATTGGCGACGTGTTTGGCAAAATTGTACCACAAGTAAATGACACTTAAGCTAGTATTCCACACACTAAACTTTCACACCTTGCCGAAAAAAGATCTTTGAGCCCCGAAACATTTAACATGCATCAGTCCCTCTAAGCGACCAAGTATCTATCACAGTAACTGCGATGTAATTACGCCATTCCCTGTGTTTGAGATTCGGTAAGTTTTGCGTTTGGGCTGACTAAATATGATAATGTCACAAACGCTGATTAGATTTAAACGACATGAATACTAAATCTGCTTATACTGAGAATGAAATAATATAAAAATAGTCATAGTATATATTATACAATATGAAATGGTTGTATGCAGGGTATAGTTTAAAATATTACTTTACGTGTAAAATAGTATAAATACTGTAGTAGTATTCGTGTGTATAATAATATAAAAGGTATGGAAATCTTAAAATATTTTACTTTGTAAATTATAATATTTATGTAGTAGAGTATATTATGAAACATAATACGTTTGTTATAAAATAATATAAAATCTAATTGAAGTATATTTACTATGATTTTATCCAATGTAAAAAAATAAAACAATTTATGGCTGATGTTTTAGAGGAAATTTGTTTTCTATATTTGTATGAGTTATTTAAAATGTATTCAACTTATTATTGATTGAGAAGTGTGGTGACTTATGACCACTTAATATTCAAGATTGCCGTCTCTCTACCACTATGAGAATGGTCCGGTCATTCTCGGAAAGCAAACCAGCAGAAGAAGACTAAACCCGAAGTGAACTCAAGTCCTTCTGGTACCGCTACGTAAGGCAGCATTGGAAAGCATGAACGCAGAGGGAGATGACTGCCGAGAATGTTCCCTCGTTCTTTCTTCTGTTTTAGACTTTCTTTGCTATTTTGTTAACCATCAGATCATCAGCTTATAAATGAGTTTTCCTTCATTTAAACTTCTTTTTAAAGCCTTTAATAAACAGTCATTGTTAGAATGTGTGGCTGCCGATCGTATTGCTTGATAGTTTAAATACTTTCTGATTAGGAATCCGTTGGGTGACACACTAGCCTCAGAAGCTCGATTATTACGTAAAATTGATCTCTCTTCTCCTTTTCCTACGAAATTGAGAAACAAAGGTGCAAAAGTTACTTATCTATTAACTTATCAAAAGTTATATCATCTATATTGCATATCACAATTTACTTACAATCTGACTAAATCTACAATTACTGAAATCAATTTTATAATAAACTAGTAAAAATTTATTTGGTAGTAGAAAATCAATCACACTCAAATCAATATTAATTCTATTTCAAACATAAATGCTGCAAATAAATAAAAGCATCGTTAAATTAAATTTTAAATTTGAATCTTATTTAAAATTTAATAGCAGAATCATTTCAAAAAGTAGATTTTCTGAAACATTTTACGTATATATTCACAAACTTTCAATTTGAAATCTTGCTTACGACAAACATTGGTCTATAATTAAGTGACTTTTTCTCACGTTTTAAAAGTCTATAAAAGTAATAAATTAGTACTTTATTACAACGTTTAGAATTGTTCATAATTAGCATTACGCTAGTTGTTGGAAATATCCAATTAAGCTGTGAAACTTTCTAGTTATGTTTAAACAGCTAATTGAGTTCAGAGATAACAAACGATTTAAAAATAGAAAAAAAAAAATTAACTGCACTGCATATGTGAGATTGGACGAAGTCGAGCTAAATGTCATCGAATCTTAATTAGTGCATCCTTTCATAATTCCATGCTCTTCACCCATACGTAAGATGACTTTATTTTCCGAAGCAATCAAGTTTTGCTCCTGAATCACACCCTAATTAAAGAAATAAAGAGAAAAGAGAATCATTCGGAGTGTTAGAATCGGTCTGTTTCTTAATTATTGCAGAGTTGGAAAATTATTAGGAGGGAATTCCAAATTTATTTGTCTTTATTTTTTGTTGCTACCACTATAATTTTGATTGTTTGCCTTTATTTTTAATCTGAAGTTATGTTTCCTTTTCTCTTTATCGTAATGAATAAAATGGGGTTAGTGTAAATGGAGAATCGAATTGAGCATTTATTAGGAAACCAAAGTAAAAAGAAAAATATCTGTAATATTGAAAGATATTGCTTTTTTAACTTTAGTGGTGACCAGGAATGACAGAATTGTCCCACTGTAGCTCATGCATGACTTAAGACGCGGCTAAAATGGGTATCCAGGGTCTGGGGTATAGCCGGGGACCCTGCCCCTGGGGATTATATCAGCGAAATCTCTGGGACTTAACTTCTTTAGGTAAGTATGGGCATCATGACCCTGAGGTATCCTAGTAATCTTTTTCTTTCCCATGGGGTTTACTGTCTTTGGTAAACACGGGTGAAACACTCCTGGGAGAACCTAGTGATCCTTCTTTATTTTTGACCCTCCTTCTTGTCAACCAATTGTCTTTTTTTCAATTTTTTTCACGTCTAGACCACAGTTTAATTCTTCTTTGGCGTAATATAGCCATCATACATCCCGAATCTACACCAGTTTGCTCTTACGCAAAGGCTGGTTTGTCTAGGAGAGTAATTCCATCACCGGATTCTACGATGACTTCGGTAGCAATTTAAAAGACGATGCTATAGTTCGTTTTTATTTAGTTTATTAGAAGAGATGAAGGAAAAATATACAAAAAATACTATATTCAAATTTACTAGTTCATCGAAGAAAGATAGATAGCGGCCTCATTGTATCGCATATCAGCGATGGGCGTTAGAACGCGCTCTGGTGTTCGGAGTTTACTTTCATCGGGAGATGAGTAGGGGAGAAGAGAGGCGGAAAAAGGGGAAAAGAGAGTGAGAACGAAATGTCTTTCAGTTTTGTTCAGGAATAGGGGGCGCTTCCAGAGCTATCACATGAAGCTGATTCGTGGTGCCATCTATGGAGTAACTGAGGAACTGGTTTTAAAGTACAATGGAAAATAAAAATAATTCTTTGATAATTAGCTGTAAAATTCTACACACACACACACACTCATATATATATTCACACACTGGTATGCAAAACTTAAAGCAACAATGTAAATTTTAAGCATATAGCAATGAAACTGCAGAAAAGAAGTTATATAAATTATAATTAAGTTATGTATCATAATAATTCATTAAGATATTATTATCTTTTGATAATAAATGCCTTTCTGTTGAGCAGCGGCTCGGAAGTATAAATACTATTTGCAAATTTACATTCTTTATTGGATCATTCCACTTTTTCGAGAATTTAAAGGAAATGAATAACGTTAGAACACGTTAAAATGAAATTATGCAAGCAAATTTCAAACATCATTATTATTTTTGTTTTATTTTTATTTATTCTTTTATTTTCATTTATTACATTTTTATTGTTTTATTTTTGTATTTATACAACTATATTTTCTATGATTATTTTATTATTATTATTGATTTAGCATTTATACCATATTATTTAATACATTATTCATTTATATTGTTTAAATTAATTTAATTATATTTTTAATTTAATGTAATTCAGTAGTTTTAAGCTAAGTTTTCCATTGTTTAATAAATTCAGGCTTTGTAGTGGAACACCCACCGATGCTTGATAAAGGCACGCGAAAGAGACTTTCGGCGCACTACACGTTTGCGCCTAACATTGCGAAAGGTTTGATAATCAAGAAATTATTTCTTTTAGCTTTTCGAATTATCTAAAAAAGCTTACTAATTCAGCTGATATCTACAAAGAGAATATTAATTTATTAATAGATATAATTATCTAAATGTGTCCAGAAGAGAAACATTTTACCAATCAAACATTTCCAACATTTTACCGACAGTTTTAATTATGTTATATTATTAAGAGAGTCTTAAAAAACCAAGAGTGATTCCACTTAATAACCAGTCATTTAGTTTCGCGTATATCCCCTTATTTTTCTCCTCTCCTCAGAACTAGTGATAATGATAAACGGCGGCATTTGAATAAAATGAGCTTTTTTTCTCTGTTTCTTATTTTCTTATTATCTTCGGGAGCATGAGTAAGAAATTAATTCTGGCTGAATATCTCTCGCTCGGTTTCTTTCAAGGTTCACGTTTCTTCCTTCAAATATTTGAATATTTGATGAATCTCATTCGGCAAAAGGGAATTCGTTAACTAATTAGCCGCAATAATCGAGGCGGGAAGAGAAGTGATTTTTTTTTTCTTTTGTATTTTCGTTGCTCATTTTAAGCAGTATATTTTTACAGAATAAAATTTGAGAGAACTTTCCTCATAGTTCGCTTTAAGATGTATCAACTAATATTATAATTTTGTAAGAGTTAAATTGTGAAAAAAATTGCATTGTGAATTGATGTTCAGTTTACAAATGGATATAATCTTCAACTCTCAGATATCGAGAAAATAAAAATGTATTGAGTAAATAATATAATTGTTGAAATCTTAGTAAATGAAGTAAAGAATACGTTGTATGAATAATAATTCGCATTTGAAAAGTTGGGACAATTTGCTTACCTTTCAGACAGGAGGCTTTCCTCACAGGTTCCCGCTTAAATCTCAAATTCACTGACAGACATGTTGACATCACTAATTTAGTTTATTTAAAGATGTCATAAAAGAAGTAACACTGTGTAATATACTATTTTCGCTACATTATTATAATTTTTCCTACCTCCGCCAGCCTTCGAGGATGGCACAATCATACCCATCTTTGATCTAGATAGAGTTTCTCTTGGTGCGTAGAGCTCTTTTTTTCTTTTCTGCATTCAACATTGGCTTCTTAATGCCTAATGTACCCAGATCAATTTCTGCAATATTATACTTTTCAGTTCTCAGGTTAGAAGTAAAAAGGCGAAAACCTCAGTTCATATTATAGACTACATTTCCTGGTAATTTATTCCACTAGCACATTTATTTCTACTATTATTACATTCTCCTTATTAATTCTAGATTTATTAATTTTTTCATATTATTATTATTATAAAGAGCACATATTTTGAGTTCAAACTAACGCTAGAAAATTATATCATATATTTATGGATTGATACCCCCAATTTGGCATCTCATCTGGTGTAAAAATATAAATTGAATCTTCCTAGAATTTAACCATATTATAGGTAAATTACATTGCAGTTTTGTCTGCAGATTTTAATATGAGCGTGTTCCAATTGAGAATATGCCCAATTAATGACATTTGACTTATGTATATCAGAATAGAATTAATGAATTATAGCGAATAAGACTCAGGAGAGATTCATTTACAATGTGTCGGATCCTCATTTGAAGTTCTGAGAACTCTGACCCGATCGGTCAGTATCAATTAAATACTTAGACGTAATATTAATTGTAAGATTCATACGTAGGTAGAAAAGAGTCTTGATTATAGATAGCTTGTGATTTGATTAATTTGAAATCACAAATTTTTTAGTTTGAGTTGTTGCGGGGTTAGACTTTATTAGTGACTGCGTTACTTGGCGACTCCTTAACCATTGGTTTAAATGAAAGGATAATGAAGTAATACAGGAACTGTACAATATTTAACATTTTACGTACTCATAGTTTTAGAAAAGAGGACATTTCTTCTCAAATTTGTAAGCTTTTGTAACACTTTTACAGCAACAGTGAACAGTGTTCTAAATTTTAAAGTTCATTGCTGTGTAGAAGAGTTAATTTTTTCTGTACAGATGTTGAGATAAAGTTCTTGTAGTTGTATGTTTTCCCATTTCTAATACAATTTGAAAGTTAATTTAATTTCTTAGTTTAGCAAATTGTCTGTCATCAGTAAATGTATTGAAATTTACTTATTTCTGAATATATTCACTGTTCCAAAATTAAATTTTCTACCATGTGAAGCAGAGAAAAAGGATCAAATTATAGAAAGAAGAACTTCTAAGTAAAAAGGTTGAAGTAAAAAATTAGATGAAAATCTCTATGCAGGATAATCAAACAAACTATATTTAAACGAATGCTCGTGGCATGATAAGAAATTCCACCTCCTGTTTGAGAAATAGTGGTTAATGCATTTAGTGGCTGCTATTTAAATAGTGGTTGCTATTTAAATAGTGGTTGCTATTTAAATAGTGGTTGCTATTTAAATGAAATTCGGAGAACAGATTTTGCATAGAAAAACTCATAAAAAAACTTTTTTTTTCTTTTGTTCACAAATGAACTGCGATTGGATATTTTAAAATTAAATCGTAACTCATTAAAGTTAATGTTGTCGCTTAGACAACTGAAACAAGTCTGACTATTTGGAAAGCGTATTGCCTTTTAAACGACTGCCTTTTTTAAACCTAACATCATTTTATGTAAACTGATATTTAATTTTGAGAAGCAATTTTGTGTCAGAACTAGCTGTTTATTTATGACATGAACAAAACAAAACAAAAAAAAAAAAAAACATCAGAAGTGAATAATTTGTTCTAGATTATTTTAGACTTATTTAAAAAATTGCTAAGAGAAATTAGTTAATTATTATTAATGAGCTTATGATATTCACGTGAGTTTTATGTTCAGAACTTTATCTTTCCCTATTAAAACACACAAAAGCAAAAGTATATAAAAAGTTGATAAAAATGAGTGTACATTTAACGAAAAATGATGATAAAGTCAAATGAAAAAATAATTGAATAAAGAAGTTGCACTTTCTGCGATTGCATTTTTATGTAAAAATTTAATATTTTTAATAATAAGAATATGAATATTAGAATATTATTTTTTTCGATGGATGTTTTCTTTATTTCTGTCATGTTAACAACGGCCAAATTTAAGAAATAGCTTTAAAAAATTGACTTCATGTGTACATTGACCAGTTTATTATTTGTACATAAATTGCAATGCTATTATTTTGAATAA
>BMAW01004726.1:0-10946 GCA_019974015.1 Nephila pilipes | reverse complement strand
CCAGCGACTATTTCCTGTTCTCAGATCTCAAAAGAATGCTGGCTGGGAAGAAATTTTCGTCGAATGAAGAGGTGATCGCCGAAATTGAGGCCTATTTTGAAGCAAAGGACAAATCGTACTACAAAAATGGTATCGAAAAGTTGGAGGGTCGCTATAATCAGTGTATCACCCTTGAATAGAATTATGTTGAATAAAAAAAACTAATTTTGCTAAAAAAATATGTTTTACTATGGTAAGCCGGGGACTTTTCAAATGACCTGTTAATGTCTAAAATTATTCGAGGTCACATTCAAACAATTTTATTAATCCTCGCCCACATTTTGGCAATAGAACAAATCGTAACTTATTTTCAGCAGGGATTATCGCCTTCCCCCTGTGGAATTTGTATAAGACAAGGCATTCAAAATGCATATAATTGGTCACAAATATGTCTTTTGCGACGACCAATTTTTTGAGTAAATTATCCATATCTAACTCAGTTTCCCTGTGCATAGGAAGCTCTATTAATCCTGAACAAAATCTCATGAAAAATCAAAACAACTCTACTGAAGTCCGTAGGCAGTACACTAACAATTGCTAGTGTTAAGTACTCAACTTGTTCCTAATCTGGCTGGTCCCGAACGAAGGTAACTGGAAGAATTGTGAGACATGTAAGTGAATTTCGAATTTCTACGAAATTAATATTAACCATATAGTGTTTTCGATCTTAGGGACCAGTCCCACATGAATTTCTTTTTGATCGTGGCTTCTATCCAACTTATAGGGTGCATGAGTAAAAAGGAAAGCAACCTCCCTAATTTTGGCCTTGTCTTAAAGAGTATCTTGTGGTTCATATACCACTATACATTTTTGTTATAGTTCATATACTACTAAATTATACTTTCTATGTCTATGATTCTATGGTTCAAACATATCCACAAAACACAAAAGCATAGTTTCTTTTGTATTTTATTTCAATATAAAATATATTTATAAAAATATTTTGAATTGTATGTGTTCATGAATTTTTTTGTTTTTATATTGTGTTAAACCACCACGAATGTTGATATACTGATAATTTTGTGTATTTAACTACTTTTATTTCTTTTATTTTTAAAGTGTTTTTTTTTATCTCTTTGAATATTTAATGGACTGCATAGACACTGATGCACATTCCTAGTTAGGTTTGATTTTGTGAACTGAAACCATCAACTTAAATAGTTGTATCAGCTGAAATTATGCTGTTTATAATTTTATACTTCGGTCATGTTTTATATAATTCATTCTGTTTTGTTACTGTTTACCTTACATACGATTACTTGTTATGATATATTTTAGCGTGACAGCATTTCAATACATCCATGTTTACGTAACATATTCATGTGCAATTTCTTAAAATTTTTTTTCCTTTATTGAAATTACTTGGGTTTTAAAAATGTGAAGGGAGTTTTAGGTATCGCTCTCTTTGGATTCCAATTTTTGGTATAACTGTTAATCTAAAACTTAATATTTTTCTTAGACACTCCGGAAAGGTATGGTTATGTGTTAGGGCCCAACGCCCATCCTCATCTTGCGAAGGGGGAAAATTTGTAATGATTCAACTTAAATTTGTAACAGTTTCACTAAAAGTACTTTAATTTTCTAATTTTTGTCATTATTTAACGCAAAAGTAAAAAGTTCATTCTTATTTCCTGATACAATTCCAAATTATTCTTCAATTTATGAGATCACGTGCTCATAAAAATTTACTGAACATACAGTTCTCAAAATTGAAGACCTGTAGGGCCTACTAGGCTGTTGGAGGCCATTTAAATCCTTCAGAATCTCTACATTTTATACCATGTGATTTATTACGAATAAGGGAAAATTCTTATCTACAAAAGCGAAAGTAAGGAAAAATTATTGCTCTGGACAGAAATCAGAAATGACTACCGATAATAAACTGCTTCTCTACACCTCCGTTATGTGTCCGATTATCTCTTACACTGGTCCAGTGTGTGTGTGGGGGGGGGGGTATGTTTGTAAATCGAATATTGAAGTTCTAGAAATCATCCAAACTTCAATTTTCAGAATGATTGTAATAGTTAGATGATTCATGCGCAATAATGAAGTTCGTAAGGCCTTTAATATAATCACCTTTCGTAAACGCATTCAAAACTTATCAATCAATTTCTTCAACTCGTTAACCAATATTCAAAATCTTGAACCATACCAATCTCATAATTTTACAAACCGGCCTCGTATCCTCCACCTCAACACCGACAAACCCTCCTAATTTCTTCTAAATTGTAATATTTTAATTGAATTCATTTCAAAAATCATACATAAACTTCTTTTTCATCAAAATTTCTGCTCAAAAACTCCCACTGGACTAGCTCCGCCCGCTCCATATATACTCCTTTAAACCCTTCTTAGGGCAGCCAATAGAACCATTCTCTTCCCTCCAATCAAAATTCTTCTTTTCAAACCTAACGAAAAACCTCACGTTTTCCTCCAAGCTTCGACTAACCTTAGAATTCCCGTCTCTGACCTGTGCAGACGTCTGATTCTGAGCGCTTTCGTTTTTTGCCGAAACCTTACGCTTTCGAGCACTTTCAGTGTTTTTCAATGTATACAGATTAATTTACGGTTAGTTTTGTCGATTTCTCAAAATGAATTTTTCTTTACATTTTTCATTACTGCAAAACTCATTATCTCAAAATGTTATGCATCAATGAACCTAAATTATATATATATATATTTCAAATACTTATACATAGTATAGACCATTCTTTAGATTTTATGTTGAGTATAAATTTTTTTATGTTGCAATAAAGTGAAAATTACAATGGCTTTTAAATAAAATTTCAGTGTTCAGAAACTCGAACTACCATAGCTTCCTACGTAAGGACTATGATATCAAAATAATAGTCTATTCTCTATATAAGATTATATTCTATATTATTCAATTTACAAGATTTCAATATATTTATTTTCTTTTCAGTTATCATGTTTTGAGTAAAGTCCTAATTTTTGCTTATATTTGTGTAAAATATCCTATTGACAGTAGAAATATACACTGGCAAAACTTTTCTTGTGTGTTCTTCTGATTTCGAAGCAGTATAAGATCCTGAAATATGAATTTGTTTGCAAAATTCAGGTTAATTCAAAAAATTTTCTCCGAAGGTGTATTGTCCTGTAGCTGCTGAGACCGTAGGAATTGACAACGAATCAATACTACAAATTTTACATAGCAAGGACTGAGGGTTTACATAAAATGACCAAGATTTGAGTCCATTGAAGCTATGAAAGAGAAAGCGGCCTGTTTCCTGAAGGAGTTGACAGAAGAAGACTTTCAGTTCTGTTTCGAACAATGAAAGATTCGCATGGAACATTGTAGGGATAGAGGAGGGATGTATATTGAAGGTGATAATAATTAAATATATATGGAATCAAAATAAACAGCGTCAGTCTCGTTATTTAATAGACCCACGTCGTATTTTTATTAATCTTGCTTACAAGAATTTGTTTATTTAATAAATTCTACAGAGGAGAGAATTACGAAAACCCGATTATTTTTATATTTAACATTTATATTGTTTACAATGCGATAAAAAAATTTAATTTGATTTAATATTATTATCCCCACTCATTGATATGCCCCGTCAAATAAAATTCCTATTGCGAGGCAATCACAATCCCTTCAATTCAGGGTCTTCTGATCGTGACAGAATCCATCAAAACAGAACAAGAAAAAAACTTATTGATGTTAACTCTTTGACATTCTCTTTAGGACCATAGTTCAGGAAGAGAAAACTCGGAAATTGCACTGTGATAAATCACTCACAACTAGTCGGCATCCCTTCTTGGAAGCCGGCAATTTGGGATCACACGTTTCCTATCATTTGCAGTGATATCGCACTCACGTTCACTTTTGATCGAGATAATAAAAATCGAACAGAAAGGGATAGGAGAAAATGAGAATTTTTCGCAAAAAGCGGATTTTTTTAAGAATAAAATCAATCATTTGCATATTCTCGGCTAGTAAAAAAACGATAGTTTGAAATAAGAACTTGTAGTCCTTTTCTTGATTTTACGCTGAATTTATTTTTATTTTGATACAGTGCTGTTTCTGAAATGCAGTAAAATAAATAATAAAAAAGAGGGATAGCGAAACACGCAGTGTCTTAAGACATATATTTTTTTTCTTGAAAGTAAAAGGATAAATTCATATCAGATGAATTCATTCTAAGGAGGGGGTATACACTTATCGTTAAAAAAATAGCTCCTAGAAGAAATAATTTGACTGAAAGGATAATTGAAAGTAAGCTAATACTCACCAATAACAAGAAGTCATTAAATACTGAGCGTGAGCATGACAAAATTTATTGGTCAAAATACAAAATCATTACAATTCTCAATATGATGTTGGGCAGTCATTATTTTCTAATGCATTCAGTCGTAAGTCAGGGCATGAAGCTGTAGATGCTCTTAGCGATGTCTCAACTTGACTCATTCCGTGCAGTTAGAGCTTACGCATACAGATCTTACATATTTTGTAATAGCGGTGGAGTCTTAATACCTTAATTGAAAGACTTTTTACATTCCATTAATTTTCTATGAGCAACAGGTCTGGAGATGCTGCTGACTTAGCATAGCTTTGCGAGAGAAGCTCTTGAGAAAGCAGCGGTATGAACATGAGCGTTTTCTTATTGAAATAAAGGACTGGTATGGACGTTCACAAAAAAGGAATGACTACCGGTCGAAAATCCCTACTAATGAGCTGTCGTAGTGGTTCTGAGGAAGACGAACTGTAACCGGGTATTGTACGAAAATCGCAACAACTACCATTACACCTTTCTGTCTGGATATAAGACGAGTGAAAACAAATCCTTCATTGTAGCCCTGGCCACGTTTCCTCCATACATGAATGTGGTTGTCATCCTTACCAAGACAAAAGCAAGGCTAATTACTAAAGATGGCCAGATGTCAGTTAATGTGGCTTCATACAGCTCTTTTGTGACACCATTGCAGTCTTTGTTGACGTTGCTGTGGTGTTAGGAGTAATCTCCTTAATGGTTGGTCTCCTTGCAAGTCACGCAAAATCATACAGCCGTCTTCGAATGTTATTGACATTCAAGGGATACAGAGACGGCATCACTGCTCGCGGAATGGTACCAATCGGTGTGTTTCACGCTTTCCAGATACTGCTTCAATCTATCCTATTAGAAGACCGTATAGCTTTCCTTGAGAATACTTATCGTGAGCGATAATGTTCTTGTATGCAATTTTGCCAACACTAAGAAAATGTAACATCCCCGTGACCCTTATAAAGTGCAATCCGACGCAGTGACCACCAGCCTTCGAGCAGTCTTATGATACTGCCCGTCTCAAAGGCGTTCAATTGTTTGAATGGCTGTCGTTTTCTTTCCAATGGCATTCTAATATTTAAATTGATAAATTAAACCCAAGCACATTAGTTAGAAGAAAATTACACGCTTTGAGAGAACCTTTTAAAAGGTCCATAGTAGTATGGTTAGTCACGAGTTGGCTGACATTCTTGCCACTGACACGGCTGATACATAAATTATTTGTATATCTAACAGAGATGATTGATTTTCTTTATTTGTACTTACGTACACGTACCTTCCTTCCTTTTAAGTGTAACTTTCTTGACTATGAGTGTATATAGAAGCAATGAAGGAAGATAAATAGTATATTATAATATGAACATATTATTAAGAAGGTTAACTACGTAATAGTAATATTTGCAAAGATTTACTGATTTTCTACCCACTTGTTGGAAATAGTTCTTAATTATGAAATGACAGTTTTAATGAATAGTTTGAGGGATTAAATGTATACTCACATGTGAAAATTAAACATTTTTTAAGCGTTTCAGTAATAATTTTTATACATACAAAAATAGAAATGTATAAAAATATGGTTACTTTAAATAAATAATTGAAAAGATATACTTTCTTCTGAATTGCACCTCTTTATTGATCTGTTGAAGGAATTTGATGATGACAAATTTTATTACAATGCCACAGATTCCGTTATAAAACCATTTTACCCTTTAATTTTTTCATGTTTTCCCAAACAGTTACAAAACTTTATATGATTTTAAGTTTGTGGTAGGACTGAATTGATTTCTATTTCTTTTTTCGACTATATAATGAAATGGATTTTATTAAATATTAATATCAATTATTGTTAAAACTTTGTTGATTCTTGAAAGTTTATTTAGATGTTTTTTATTTTTAAGGCAAGTAAATTGTTACATTTAAATTTTGTTCAAATGTAATTGAGCATATGTATGATAATTTTCAATTATTTTAACTCATTAACATACTATGCCAATTTGCAGTTAAAAGTAATTATTTAGATGCATACTAGGATTTTTGAATTTGTAAAACAGTTCGATCTTGAAATGTAAAGTCTGACCTAAAGTATAACCGTAAGCGTGAGTTATTTTCTTCGTTATTTAATTTCACAGGTATCTTAAAGTCTAAGTAAATAATGAATAAGTTCAAAATTCCTATTGAAGATACATAAGAGAAGGATAGCGCAGTTTATTACCTTATCTAAGAATATGCAAGATCGACCTCTCTTGATTCACTTTTAACTTACTTAATCATTGTTTACTTTCAAATAATAAAGTATTAACTTACCAAATCAGTCATAACGACTACAACTTCTCAATTATAACAGATTTAACTCCTATTATTCTTAACACTTCCATTAATTTTAACAAAAAGTTTAACTACGATGATTCACTCCAATAAATTAGCATCTATCCTTTTGTCGTTATTCTCCATTTCCCTCCTATTCTCTTTCATTTCTATTTCGCTTATATATAACCATCTCTAATTCAATTCACTACACTTCTTATCTTATTTTCTTAATCCCGTTTTGTTAGGTTGGCAAGGAGTTATAATTATATCGAATTGAACTTACTAAAAAGATTACGAGTTTAGTGAAGAGAAAATCGCGAATAGCCTAACGTTACGAAATTAGTTTTCATAAATTCTTTTTCAAGAAATTAAAGTTGCCATGATAAGCAATTTTAAGTAAAAATCCTTTTGATCTGTGTATCGTAGATACAGTAATTATAAAATTTTTATTTTTGATAAGAGAATGATTAATACTGGAATATAATGCTCTAACATCTATGATACATTTTTTTAAGAAAATAAAGAAAAAACAAATATTGGAAAGATAAAAAAAAGTACTTGTTGCAAATAATTAAAATCGATAAAATGAACTGGGAGATAGTAAAAGAGTACTCGGGTAAGTTCTTTTTTTAATGTAGATCTGGACCGAACCAAGCAAAATATAATTTAGTAAAAAGGATTTTTATCACTTTTCTCATTTTATTTAGGGAGTGAATGTCTGAGTTCTTCATTTTTAGTTGATTGAAAAAGATATAAAAATGCAGGAGGAACACTAATGTTTGATAGAGTATATATCTTTATTTGTTTGTTAGACATTCAGAAGTTTCTAGACTACTGTAAAAAAGAAAAGAGTCTGATATTTGTGCAATCGATTTTTTCAGATTCCGGAGAACATCATTGTGACTACATACGTATAGTGTATGTCTGTGATGAATGCTGGCATGTGTAAATATTGCTGTATGAATTTATTTTTCTTAACATATTTCTTGAGCTATTATAAACGAAGAACGTAAATTGGGAAGAATAATGGGAGTATGCTTTTCTTCAATTGTTCTCATAACCTTTACACCCTGAATGGGTCAAATCAACCAATCTGTATAGTTTAACTTAGGCTTGCTCTCTAATGGGTTTTTATAATAATATTTTAATTTTTAGGTATTCCTCATACATATATAAATTTGATTTGTTTATGACGTCTTAAGAATCGTAAAATTATTTTTTTTCCCAAAAAAAGGAAAAAAAAAAAAAAAAAAGCATTTTACCTGAGTTGGTCTAATAAATCTTTATCACTATAGAAAAGTATGAAAACAAATCAAGTATTTTTGGTGGGTTTACTTTTTAAATAATTCTCATTAGCCATCATGTGATTAAGGAATATTATGCTCATTATTTTATTTTCAACCAGATAGGTTAGTCAATTGGTTTTGTTAACACCGCCCTAAAAGATGTAAAATATGTTGCTCTCGTTAATAAAAACAAAAATAAGCCAATCGAAAGCTCTATGCAAAGGTTTGCAAAGAACAGATTTAGCCACCCAAGGTGCGCTTTTTTATAATTATTATTAAATTACTCAATTAAATGTATGAATTGAACGAAGAAATATTCAGAAATGGACAATAGTAAACTTTTCCGATATTAAAATTAAAGGAAACTATAAATTATTAAATATAATATATCTAAGCTAAATGTAATTAAAATTAAAGCAAATGATTTATTATTTAATTGAATATATTTAAGCTAAATGTAATTAAAGTTGAAGCAAACGATAAAATATTGAAAAATGATCTAGTATGCCAAAATTGATCCACCTAAAACAATAGCTTCTTGGGTGGCTGATAAAATTATACAATGTAGATTCTATATGCAAATTCTATACATTAGACGGATGCAAATTCTATACATTAGATATTGCTGGTGAATCTACATATATTCCATGCATGAGGTGGTCGTCGTAAACTAGTGGGCAAGGTCGCGGGGTGTGGGTCGGCGTTGTTTTTGTCGAATCACTGATGATCATACTGTGTAGTGGGGGCGATGCACATTAAATCAGATTGAGGTTCCATATCCTCCCGTTAGCGTAGTGTGGATGTTTGGAAAAAGTGCAAGCTGAGGTGTCATTCTGTCACTTGACAGATTCTGAACTACGAGGTCCATCACCAATAGCCGTCATATTGATTTTCAGTGCAACGTAGAAAAGCAATCAAATCACATCTATGCATATAAGATATTGTTTGTAAAGTTTTATATTCAGTTAAGCGGATATTGCAAATGAGTGTATATTTTTTTAAAGATATGTGTGAGTGCCTGCCTTCGGAGCATTATTTATATATATAAAAAGAAATCTTTGAAAAAACTTGTTTTTAGTTGCAATGGTCTATAAAATTATAAATTCAAAAGTCAATTTCATAAACTTTTTTTTTATTTTTCAAATCTTGGTCATATTTGGTTAAAATTTAGTAAAAATTGACATTTACGCTAAAGTTCATAAGGAAATTCATAATAATTTATTTCACTTTTTATTTCAATGGTACATTTAATACACATGTATCTGTGTTGTTAAGTAGAAAAATATAGTTAACTCTTAAACTTTTTGAGTTATACCAAAACTTTTAAGCCCAATTTGATTTTACAAAAAAAAAAACCTGATTTTACAAAATCACTTTTTTAAATAAAAATAACTCCAAAATAAATAGTTATATAATTAAAAGCTGTGTTTGAGATTCACAACATACCTAAAAATATACAGAATATTGAGGTAAAATTTCATTTCAATATATGATATACTTTTTAAGAAATGAGATTTTTTATAATAAAGAAAATCGCAGCTTTTCAGAAAATGCAAACCTATAAATAAAAATCAAGTGAAGAAATAGCCACCAGATACGCCTACTACTATAATAAATAAATAAATAAAGCTAAATTTTATATTTAAAAAGTGATTCTTTATTCATATTGATTAAAAAGGAAAAAACAGCCATTTAAATGTATTATTTACATTTCTATAGCTTGGTTTCGGTCTTGAAAAATTCCTTTTACCTTAGATACCTTAGAAACAAATGCAAACCATTTTTAAAATCATTAATATATGGGCTTTAATAAAAAGTAATAAAGGAACTTTCGAAAATTTTCAACAAAACAGTGATTTTTGGGTAGGCACATGACTTAATCCAATAACATAAGCAAATTTCAACATATAGCAACTCGTTATGCATTTTATTGAAAATAAGTAATTTCTAATATAAAGCATTTATATTTTCGTAAACTAATTTCTTTTTGTCAGGTGAATGTCATTTACAGAAATATTTATGAGTAGTTTTACTTTATTCAAATTCTACAAAGCGATATTATTTTCTTTTACTACAATAACTGTTCTCAATTTCTTCCTAAAAGAAAATCAAGTCACTGAATGGAGAGCGGCAAAAGAAATTCAATCCCCGTCGACTACAACTAATCTCGATCTTGATCGCATCCTCAAAAGAACACGGCACATCACTTAACAATCATGTTCATAGAGGAAGGGCAGTTTTCCTCTCTCTTCCGATCGAATTTTATTGGTTTTTCGTGTTATCGAATTGCTCCCTTTTCTTCCCAATAACTTTTTGCTATCGGTAATCCTAAACGGAAGCAAAAACAACACAAACAAATACTACTGGCTTTCCAACACGTAATTCGCTCTTTCGGATTAACCATCTTGGTTTGACTTCTCTAACCATGGTGACTCGGAATCTAATAAACGCCAAGAAGCGGTCTGTGGTTCTTTATTTCTTACCATGTTTTGGCCCGGATGAAAAGGAATTATTTGCCAGAAGTCTGGAATGTAATTTTCTTATTGTGAGGCTTTAGATAATTCTTTCTTTTCTTCCTGTTTGAATCTTGTTTCAGATACAAAAGTTTTTTTTTTTTGCAATTTCTTGTCTCTGGTTCGAATCTTGATTCTGTAAAGTCCTATTGGGCAAATTAATGGGGACTGCAGCACATTTGATAGAATTGGCCTATAAATCCTTTTTTTTGTACTGTGTGCAGATTTAGAAATATATTGTCTTCGTCATCAGGAATGCTAGATTTGCCTTATGGTTTTTGATCAAGGGACTTACTATATAACGCCCCCCCCCCCCCCATTTATTCATTTCTGAAATCAGCGTTTACCAACTAAATAGTCACTAAGTTGAAGTCTAAGTATACAATTAAGAAGATGAACATAAGTATGAGTTTTAAGAGCACAATTATGAAAATGAACATAATTATGAATTTTAAGAGCACAATTATGAATATGAACATAATTATGAAGTCTAAGTACACAATTATGAAGAT
>BMAW01004725.1:2346-21017 GCA_019974015.1 Nephila pilipes | reverse complement strand
TTGGGCAACTGGCTGTTAGCACAGTTACAACTGGCCAGTTGGGCACAATTACAACTGGCTGTACTTTGACATCATTTTTGCGTTCGCTTCGGAAGTAACACAAGGCGCCAGTCGGAATAACGACGTAATGTTTCATAAACTCACTTTTTTCTCTCTTCGCGGGCGGTACTGCCAACGCCGCGTAGCGGAGGCACTGAACCAATGCTTGGAGGGGATTTGAACACTACATTAGCCATTGTGTTCAAAAACAAAAGAAACAAAATATAATATTAAAATTTTGAAACGTAATCAGCAGAATGGTTTAGCCATTAACGAAACAAAAACCTCTTTGGTGACTAATAAGCGGAGTACTCGTAGGCACCAAATTATATCATTATAAGTTATTATGTGCATGTATCACCTTTAGTATCAGAAAACTTAAGTTTCTTTATAACCAATGCGGTGTGTATTTGTGTTGATAATCTCTACTGTGTTTGGACATCGGAAATAAATCCAAAGACTTTCCGTACGAGATGATGAGGCTGGCGCACCTCAAAATGTGCTTAGCTTCGACGGTCTAATCTTACGGCCGGTAAAAGAAGCTAATTCTCGATCCCACTTCTTCAATACCAACGTTTGAGATGATGGGAACTGACGCACCGCAAAAAGTGATTGGACTTACTGGTGAAACTTCACGGCTGGAGAATATGACGCCAATTCATAGTCTGATTTCCTCAATACTAATTTTAGAAATGATGGGAGCTGACGCATCTTAAATAGTGCTTGTCATTACTAGTCAAAGTTCACGGCCGGTATAGAGGAAGCTAATACCCGGTCGACATTGTTAAAGCTCCTGTTGAAGGTGATGGGGCCTGACACATGTTCAATTTTTATTTATATCATCCTCTCTGTATGGAAACTGGAAAAAAAGTTCACATTTTTAAACACGTTTCAGAGTAAGATGTATTGGACGTTGGAAAAAAGTGGACCTCTCAGTCACTCACAAATTTATTTTTAAAATTCGAGAATATAATCCAAAAAAATTTCTTTGGTCATCGATATAAAAGAAAAAACTATTACAACTCCTGTTTACATTGGAATAAGTATGAAGAAAATTTAGAGGTGATAATAGCCTTTGTTGCTTTGTATTCTATAAAGCGAAACAATTAATACAGAAAATTAATTTTTAATAAAAAGCTTATTACACTTTAAATATTTTCGTTGAAATATTTATTTTTAATATTTTTATGTGTAATGTTAAATTTTCTTTTTTCTTTCATTTTTATATCTATTAATTTTATTGCGTTCTATATGAAATTCGATTTACTACGGAAGAATTTTATATATACATGGTTATATTAAGAACGCACCCATTACTTTTACAATTATTCATTACGATAAAGCTTAACTTTTGTAAATGAAAATAAGCTGCGACCTTACGTTAATTGTTTTTAATTTTTTCAAGTCGCTTCAAACGCAGGAGTCAAAGGATAAATAGCAGCGATATTGAAACAAATAGAATACATAATCATAATGTGATATCCTATTTGTACTCGTTTTAAAAGTGAAATGTATTATTCCGAAAGTTAACAAGTATTATTCCGAACTGATTTGTATATAGATACTTTCAACCTTATGTAGTGTGACGCCTTCGATTTCATATATGAAAAATATATAGGTTGGCTGCAATATATCAATGATATTATTGCAGCCAACATAAAAGATTCTGAAAACTAATATATGTTTTTGATAGGAGTTACGATCAACTGTTCCAACGATTGATATTGAATGCTTTGAAAATAAACTTCAGTATCGTATATACTCATTCATCAAAATTCTCTTTATTTGAATGCGGGTTTCGAAAGTTGTTCTTTTTTTTTTTGCGTAATATATTAAGGTTCGGCATTAGTTAATTTATTTGTGGTTCTTTAGTTACCTTAAAATCAATATGATTCTCATTAAGATGGAATTCCAAAGACAGCAATTAATTTTCCGGTCATTTCAATGTTAAAATAATTTTGAATACGGACTGGAATTCAAATAAGGAAAAGAGTTTTCTTTTCTTAAAATTCTAGTGTTTCACATATAACAAAAAGGTATTAATTTATAATGAAAATAAAATAAGCATTTTTAATCATTCATGATGATTTGTGTAATTTAAAATTTTGCTCACGCTCGCATGAATTCTATTATTTTAAGTTGAAATTAAACAAGAAATTTTGAATAGGGGAAAAACACTACACAAATACGTAGTTCATAATAAATATATATTACTTAATATAATATTAAGTAATAATTTCTGATGTATCGTATACTATTATGATAATATCACATGCTATTAATACTGCAATAAGTGTAAGAAATAGTACAGAATGTTATTAAGACAATTTCCTTTGTATGATACATTTAGTAAATAAAATCTAAATACTTCACATCAAACTTTCCGAGTATACACAATGCACACAATATATCAAAGTAAATACACTTAATGTAGTAAAATATTGATTCACTTTGTTTTAAAGGTATATACTGATCAATTATGTGCTAATCTTTTCTAAAATGTCTTGAGTAACACATATTTCATCTTGATTAAACTATTATCAAAATTATTTTGTATATGCTTTATAAACATTACATTATAATGAGAATTTAGTTTTGTTATTGTGAAATAATTACATTATTTCGGAAACTTTAAAATAGATCAAAATGTTATTTGTGACAAGATACAATTTCATGAATTTGCATCTCAACAGTAATCTGCAAATAATATTAAATAATATTTAACTGCATTTTTCATTTGAAGAAGGACAAATGCATGAAAAACGTATTTAAAGTTACAATTTATTCCAACCCTGTCGGTTGTCGGGAAAATAATGATTCATAAAAATGAAAGTAAAATACTTTTGCGTCAAATTCACTTGTAAAGAACAAACGTTTTATTTGTAGCAATATTTAAAAATTGGAAGCATAATTGCACTAATATTTTGGTTGAGTAAAATAAAGTGATTATTACTATGCTTACTGTGGAAATTGAAGGCTTATTAAGTCTTCGTGTTGTTGTAATCTTTATCCTACATCAAAATTTTGTTAACAAAATTATTCTAATCTGTACCTATTTATTATAGGGGTTTGCCCATTCTTAGTCAAACTTTGACTCAATTGTACTAAATATTTGTTGCTTCAGATGAACGCTTTGTTCTTAAAGAAGGTAGAAATGGATGGATAAAACATATACAGAAAACTAATGTAAATGTAATTTTTTTTTTGTATTGCGTATATCTAATTAAGATAATTTTTGCTAAAATATCACATAGTAATTCATAAAAACAAGTTAAAATATTTAAATACGTAAGTTATTCAGAAAATAAGTTCTCTTACTGTGTAAATAAATGGAGAGAGATTGGAAGAAAGGTACGTGTTTAATAACGATTTAAAGACATTGCCTTACATTTTGACGCAGTTGCCCAGCTCATTTAACCATTTATCACGTCGAAACACCAAATTTGCATGTCAGCATGATAGAAGGTAGTGATAATCAACAACTAATAAGTTAGTCAGGATATTAGGACTTTTTTTTCTTCATTCTTACCAAAACATTGATCACTGAAGAATCATTTCAGGAACAAAAACAGGTGAAAATCACTTGGTCCCAGATGAGGCATAGGCAGATGCTTTATTTTTTTCCCAACCAAAGGACACTTTCGTTCTGAGTGTGTGCTCTATTTGAACATTGGAAAACAACTTCTGATAATTCCTCACTCATGCCTAAATAACCATACATCTCACACATTTACCAATGAATTTCGCATCATCGTATATTCCTACCTTCAAGAAGAAAATAATACCCCTACAAGACAATTATTACCTGCTGTCGTCCTTCTTACAGTTTTAAGCACTTTAGACGGGGGCAGACGATAATATTATATTTTGGAACCTATACGTCAAATATAAAGAGCATTTTTCAATTTTTAAACGATAATGATAATCTAAATTTAAAATGTTAAGGAATTCTTTGTCTGCCGTCATAATGGTTATCCACGACTTTCAAATACATGAGAAAAATAAAATGTTTTAGTAAACATTACACATAGTATGAAAGGTGATTACATGGCCTTTGTGTATCATTTATACGTTTTACATAGATTGTATGAATATTTGGCACATTATCTTTTTTGCTTCATCATTGTAAAACTATGGCGTAATAAAATCATTCTTAGTTCCACTGCTTTTATTAAATTCTAGTGTAATTAGTCAACAAGTTCAAACCTTCAATCATTACATAAAAGATAGACAATGCAATTTGTGTCAAAATAATGCAGAGGTAGCTCACTCTCTCTTTTTTCTTGAACCTGTTTCAACTCAATTAATACTGATTTATATTCTAATAATAAGATCTTTACCTGAAAGCTACTCGAAAGAGCAGGCAATACGCATTACCTGGTTCCTTATGACATTCCAACAATAGACTTTCGAATGTTGTGTTATCTTTCTTGGAATTCCTCTTGCAAGTAATTTTGAAAATGGTCAGACTGAAATGAAAACAAACAGTATATTATTTAGCAGCAGAGCAGATATATATGTTCAATTAAATAAATTCATTTATGAGCTGGTGTTTTTGTGGTAGAAGTACTTAAATGTGTAAAATTAATGAATTATTCATAGTATTGATTATCAAGCATTATGATATTACTGAATACAATATTGTTTACAGATATAATAAAATACTTGATGTACACAAAAATAAATAAATATTGAAAGACTTTCTATTTATGGAATGTTCTTCTACTTTAGACGATGACGTAAGACCTTACGTATTTTATGGAAATGGTTGGAGTCGATGTTAGCTATTCTATTGTTGCAATATATGCTCTAGGATTTTGGAAAAAAATTATTAAAACTAAATAATATGAATGTAATGACTTAATCTGTGAAATAAGAATAAAACTTTCATACAAAGTACAACTGTCTGAATTTAATACGACTGCGTATGGCTCTAGCTCATATGATGTTACAACATATATATGTTGTTTTGATTAATTAATTCTTCTTTTTTGATTTTTTTTTTGAAAAATCATTTTATTTATTTATTTATTTGTTCTTTGTAAGTTGAATGGAATTTTTCACAGAGTATTATTCGATTGTTTGTTTCTTTGTAGTAGAGTTACATTTCTTTCAAAATGAAATTTAATTATAATTCGACGAACGATTTAACTTCATTGTGTTGAATAATATTTTTCAAAAAAAGGTGTTTAAAATTTGTATAACACATATCTCTCTGATACACGCATATACTTCTCTTTAAAGAAACATGCGTACTTATTTCTAACATCCTCTTAAACAGAAACACTCACAAAATCTTCTTTTAAATTCATGATTACATTTTACACATTTTTTCTCTTTTTTCCTTCCTTGTGTAAAGGCCTTATCCATTCCTGTCAATAAATACAATTCTAACTTAGTCTGGTTTCTAAGACTCCTGAACAGATATTTCGTCCTTGATGTATGTATTGTGTGTTCATCTGAGTCTTTGGAGTTTCTAACCTAAAACTTTTCTGTTCTTGAAATAAAATTTTCAATAATTTTCTTTCCTGCCTTTTTTTTTAAAAAAAATCTTTTTTTTAAATTCGAAGAAATTTTATCTGAAGCTTCTTTTTAAAAATGAATTTCTTATATGTGTTCTATAACCAGGTAAGTTGAACGTGGACCTCTATTAGAAATATCTCATACACTACATTTGATGTTTTGCAGTGTTTCCAGCTTCTTTTCTTGAAATCTAATTTGCAGTTGACTGAATACAAAAATACTCCATTTTATAAAAAAATATTACAAAATTTGGGTTTTACAACAAAACGAAAGTCAGCTTTTGAATTTTTTTTTTAAAATTAACAGGTGCAAAGATCGGATACTACGGTGAATAATTCAAAAAATAAATAAATAAATGTCTGCATTTGTGTATAGCTTTCGATGATTGATTAACCGCCTATTGGAATACATAAACAACTTGTGTGTGTGTTAAATCATTCTGTCTCTGCAGACATCTACGTTCATAAAATTAGTGGTAAAAAACTCAAAACTGAGATATTTTTTGTTATTCTGCCATCAAAATAAAAAATGGAAGAATGATTAAAAACAGCATAAAAAATTTACAAACCTGTTCGAATTAAAAGGAAAAGTGGATGGTTTCTTTATAAGGATTTTTTATCTAATGGAATCTAATAGTACGATGGAAGGATTTTTTTATCAATGCGTATGTTGTTAGATAAAAATCAAGAAATCTGCAATATTAGTAAATGGTGGAATTCATTTAAAACAAAATTCTATGTAAAACTCAACAATTTTTTAAAGGAATACTTATATTATTTCGCCTAAGCGCAATTATCAGTGTATAGAAACATCCGAAAACTATTTTAAAAACGTTCTATTTGGTTAACAAAGATATAATCTTCAATGCCTTTATTACCTTTTCACATGTACATGGAAATATGCTAAATTTAAAATGACTTCAATATTCCATATCATTTTGAGAGAATTATTCTGTCAATTACAGTTTCCTCTGTTTTTCTATTGCTACAATATGGGTATAGATTGGGAATAGCATACAGGTATTGCTGAAGTCTTACATTCAATTATGATGGAGAAAGCAACGTATATTGAAATTGCTATATATTTATAATTATATATTTATATATTATCATCTATTCTCTTTACTCACTTCAGCACATTTTGGTTCCCTGTTTCATCTCAGAAGATTACCAACTTTTTTGAGAAAATGCAGTGTATGAAACATTCAAGAAAACCCTCTCATTTGTGCATTCAGTATATCTTGTGACTATATTTGGTTCTACTAGTCATACATTGTTCTTCTACTGCTTTGTGTTGTGTATCAAATACACTATGCCTTGCAAAAGATATCAAGAAGATAGATAGAGCAACAAGTAGCAAATGCTAGGCCAATTTGACATTCTTGAGGTTAGAAAAATCACAAATTTCTGAACAATCAACTTTCCTTTTCATGTTTTGATAATTTGCCAACCAGCTGCATATACTTCTCTATTTCCTTCATTCTGCAGTCAAACGTTCACTTTCATTTCTAGTGAGCATTTGATGAACTTTCAAATGTGTGCTTCTTTATTGCGACTAATTACTAGCTTCGCTTGTTTCTAAAGAATAGAACATATTTTCACGCAATTATCACAATATTCTCAAATGTTACATTTATTTGTAGGCAAGAGATTTTTCACCACGTTTTGGAAAATCGTGCCTATTCAGTTGCATAATTGGCACTTTAGGTATCATCTGTACTTATTCGTTCTGTTTTGACACATTTTGTAGATTGCATCCTTTAATGAACCAAATATGTCAACAAGATGGTTTATAAAGTAATCTGAAAAATATAGTATCCAACAACAGAGGTATATATGGACAAAAATATATATACTCTGTTATGAAATCACCTATATAGAAATGAAACTACAATTCACATTAAAGAGAAATGAGGGAGGGAGGTGAGAAGTTGCTGTATGGTCTGATTTATGTGCAGTTCGACAATTTTCTTAGAATCTATATAGTATGGCACTATATCATTTAATTTTTGTATTAATTCTGCCGTTTCTTATTTTGGTTTCCATATACCACTGCAGTTAATCGCGTTACCAAGGAATCTTGACTGTACATTACATTGACAGAGTTCAAAGAAGTTTTCTTTTGGAACAAAAAGAAAAAACAATAATATACGTAAGTTTGAATTCTGTACAATCAGGAAATCTAGATGAAAATTGCTTTCAAACATCAACATAAAAAGTTAATTGCTGAAAAATTAACAAGAACATAAGAAAAAAAAGATTCAATTTCAAGAAAATAATCGTTTATATATAAAGTGTGTTATTTCAGTTTTATTAATAAGTTTTCACTTTCACCCTTCTATATATTGATCTTTTCTTATTTTTAATAAAATGCTGACCTAGATCTTTAATATTATGTTATAAGTTAATGGCCTTTATATAATTCTTTTCTGTAAAACTATTTGCTTTTTTAAGCCATTTTCAACTAAATTTTATTATACGAGTTCTTAATCATTTAATGATATCAAATAACACTTTGTTTAATTATTTATTTCTTTCTCATGGTTACATACCATCAATATATCAAAAAAAATAGAAATAATCAATTTTCTGTTTTTTCTCCTTAATTTTCACATCTCATTACCTCAGTTCACTTTCAGATTATAAATAGAAGAAAATGCTATTTTAGCAATATGCATATAAACATATATACAAACATGAGGGATTAACTAAAATTTTGTGTCCTCTCTAGACTAATTGATTACTGTTCACGAACATATAATTTATGAAGTGGAAAGAAGGAAACATTCTATCGTAGTTGTGAAATAGAGAACCAAGAAATATTTCGTTAGAAACTCATAGAAATCTTTTATTCATAAGATTTCCACCTCAAACTTTATGAAAATTGGTTCAAGGGTATTAATGTTAGAATATATATATAAATGATTTACAAATTCCTTTCAATTTTGGATGGAGTAATTGTTGAAATAACAGTTTATTGACAGATTTCAGCATCTTTACAGTCATATATCACATTTAGACTACAACAAAAAGCAAATAACTACATTAACTGAGCAGAAGTTGTGCAAACGAAAAGACTAACAGAGATCGGTCTGCCAGTTCATGAGCGTATAAAAGGTTTCTACTCAGCTTACTATGTGATTATTGGATCTATATAAAACAAAAACAAAAAAAATGAAGGTGTATTAAAATCATTAAGAGTATGAAAATTAGTTTTGTACATTTATTTTCCTTCTTCATGGGAAAATTGTAAATAAATGCATATTTTTTATCGAAGTAACACAATTTCTTTTCTTAACATATGGTTTTAATTTTCCTCAATTTGATCAAGAGACATTTACAAATACGCGCGTTGACACATGCGATTCGCGTGGGAAATGCTGCTCTGTTACGAACATTATTGAAGAATCGATATTCTGAATAGAAATTGTTTGATAGTATGTGTGTACTTGAATGGGAAGATTTGCAACAGCCGCAAATGTAACTTTTTTTAAAATGGATAGACTGATCTCCTTACCTATCTGATTGATAGGAAATGTATTCATCCCATCACCAAAAGAAGTTTAATGTTGAAATATTTAAAGGAAATCAATAAAAAAAACTTAATATCGGCATGAAATCATAACGCCTAAATTGACATGGAATGAATTAAAACCATTCTAAAATTCAGTGAATTCAGAAAGGTAATCATTTTTTGGTTTCACTATTTGTGAATACAAACACCACCCATTCAACTAAACATGCAGAAAATTGAATTTATTTTACTTCTATAGTGTAAATTATTAACAGAAATATAATGAACAGACTTTTGAGCAGTTCTATTTCAGTGGCAGATGTGTTTATTCTATCTTAAATTCCAAGGACTTAATTTATTCATTTGTGGATTCCTCTGTATGCTATATAAGTTTGGTCAAAAAAACACTAATTTGAATATTTTCTTATAAATGATTTATTTTTTGTCAGAATTGTGGACAGTAATAAATGTATACACATCTAGAACTATTACTGAATTTATGTGATCTTGAATAATATTGTAAGAAAAAAAGATTATTGGAATGTATATATAACTTGTTTACGTAATCAACATAATTTTCATGCAAAAATATTTGCAAAAATCTAATGTTTCCTTCTCATACAATAGAAGACCGAGTCTAATGTTAAAACTTTTATGCAATCTGCAAAATAAAGTAAACAACAAATAAATTTTCTTAGAATTGTTTTGTTCTGTTCTTTTTATAATTTGATTCTTATGCTTTTTTCATTTAATTCTCAACTTTTAAAGATAAATTTTGTTCTTCATTTCCAGTAAGAATTCAAATGTTGTTTTAGAATACTTGCTTTCATAAGATATAAAAAAATCAGAGCAATTATAATAATATCCATTCTTTCTACATGACTACCATCTCTGTTAAAATTCAGAGTATACTAGAAACAAACCATTCTGCTCCGAGCACCATTCTACGAGCTTCTAGAGCTTGTTAGACGTCCTCAACTGACAATGTAGACATTTTAAAACACATAGGCTTCTTTCCACATTAACCTCTCAGAGAATAAAAAAAGAAATATTAAATATCTATTTTCAGGCTCTTCGATATTTTCGAAGAGAAATCATTTCAAAATATACTAAGTAAGGTTCAAACCATTCATTAAATTAAACACAACAATATCTAGATGAATTAAACTATATCCATAATAAAATCTTCAGATTTCAATAGCATTTTGAAAATAGTTTTCTTTTCCTTTTAAATCTCCATTACCTAAAGAAAATTATGAAACTGAATTAACAAACAAAACCAATTTAAAGGTTTTCATCTTCTATTGTTTATTTTTAACGATACTTTATGGTTGATAATATTCAGATTATACTTTCATTTTATGTATATTTCATATTTCATAACTACTAAACTGTTTCAAAGGTATTGTTGTATTTATTATGAATAATATATTTATTAATTTCATTAATTTATATAACTGAAACTTTTACTGCTAATCAATATTTTTTAGATATATATTTTCTGTTTTCTAATCACTCATTTTACAATATAATAAAAGTAATGGGTTAAAATACAAAAGAATATTCAGATTTGCATCAATTGAAGGTTACAATAATTTCACTAATATTTTCGATGAAACGTGATACATAAGCATAGTTTTGCTTGAAAATACGCTCAAGTTGGAATAGAGAGAAAATGCGTGCTTTTTTCCCCCCTGTCTTGTTATTATCCTTTTAAAGCGGACACCTTCTCTGAAATACGTTTAAAAAACCATCTTCTATCCTGTTAATTTGCAGTACATGGTGTTATAGTAAGTGTGGTGAGAACAATATCGTCATAAATGTGATTTTATTATGATATATCCACTGATTCAAAATGTATTTCAAATTCAGGATCCAACTCTTTAATTCCTTTTAAATCTTTCTTTGACATTTACAAATATTTACTAAAGACGCTTGCCTTTATTCGAAATCAAAGATGCTCCTTGATTGCTCACATATCGTTGAAATGAAAAACGCTTGCCGAAAAACGAAGATTCGTATTTGAAACTCATTTTTTATTTTATTTTCGATTATGTGCAATCATTAGTGTTCCGCATTCTCTGAAAAAGCTTTATGAGCAGATCAGTATTCTATGGATTATTAATTTATTATTTATTTTTCGTCACCATTTTTCGGCTTCTGCTGAGTAACATTAACCGTCAATACAAACTTCCGGATATCTTTTCAACAAATGAGTTACAATGATCGCAATTGGCATTTCATGTATCATACTGCGCATTCAGTTAAGAATAAAATGGAATCATCTACAAAAAATTATCCGTATTTTTACGTTCTATTAGACTGAAAAAGAACAGAATGCCAGAAAAATATGTATATGTTTGGTTTATTTTTATATTCTTTAATTTTATTTAATACTCACTTGCAATGTACATTCGCCTCCTCAGCAGAAAAAAGATATTTCTCCAGCATGATTCAAAACCAGTTTCTGGAAAAAACTTGTCTTCATTTTATTATGTGGGATGTGTTTTTTAAATATTTATTATCATGTACGATGAATATATTTTCACTATTTTATTTTAAAGTGTGTTCTCAGGTAAGAGAGCTATTCACAATTTCTTAACATGATGGATGATCGCCTGAAATATTACGACACCTGACACAGTCCTATTTGACTCTTGAGATATGTTGTAGATTTGTGAAGCAATGCTTTCTTTTGGCCTCTGTATCACTATTTATGTAGCAAATAGTATATATGTTTCATTTTCATACATTTTTTCAGATGAGGAAATCAGAATCCTTTATTTAATTACTTTTGCATTTGTTAAATTCTGGTTTGTTTATGTTTCATCTCGTAAGTATTCATGCTGCACTTATTTCTGAAATTTCCCAATTGTTGATGAACAAAAAAATGTAAAAGACTTTCTCATAAATATTGGCATCAATTTATAAGTATAAAAGAAAGATTTATATATGTCGGTTTGGAATATTGTGCCTACTAAGGAGAAATTTCATTTTCGGCACATTTGGAACTATTTTTTTGTATGCGTTAATTTTCAACAATATTGGACAAATGTAGAGAAGTATATAATAAACTCAGAGCGGAAGCTTCATCAGGACTATTTCAAAGTCAGTATATTTTATATTGGTATTTTATATTTTTGTCTATACTTTTGGTTCGTATTCTAGAGATTAATGTATGTAGATTGATTATAAAACAAATTCTTTACTTTTAAAGACTGTAATAAAAGAATCCTGTCAGAATAACCTTTTATTTCTGAGTATACGTGAAAAATGTGAGTGCACATTTTGCAGGAAACTATAAATACGTCAACGTTGACACATAAAGAACATTAGTTAATGTATCCCATACCAATGTATCCCCTTCTCTTCTCTAATAAATTAACAAATTCATAATTTTTAAATTATTTAAATGTCTTCATTATTACATACATTCGACTAAAACATACTTTAAAGTTCAAATGTTAATAAGTACAAAATGTAATAGTTTACTCTTTACATTGAGTGTGTGTTGTTATTATAACCATATAGGCTTCTCAAGTAACTTTGATTAATCCTTTTTTAAATATCAAAATTATTTTCTCTATTTTTCCCTTTTTTCTACTATTGAGCACATATAATGAAATCGTTTGTCTGTATATATATTTATATGTATATATATATGTATTATTGAATTGATAATAAAGATTTAAAGTAACTGGCCTTATTAACACACGCACAGTTTATTTTATACATTGAGGCCAAGAACATTAAAAAACACAAAACAAATGGATTAAACTCTTCGTAATCATTGGTTTAACGTCAACACAATATAACGTCCAGCTCAATTTCCTGGTGTCTTGTTCTAGCTTCTCGCTCCTTCTCCGTCACCACGTCTCTTCTAACTACTCCGAATCTCTCAGCGAAGCGCTAGAGGCGCTCTGGAAACATCGCCATTGTCCTCCGGGATGTGGTAGATCGGTAGCTCTTAGATGCCACTGTCTCTCGATCATTCTGGCCTTTATTGCGACCTCACAATGCGCTTGATAGACATCATAAACAGATACATCCGGGATATGCGTAATTAAAAGAAAAAGCAAGAGAAACGAAAAAACACACAAACACAAAAAAAAATGGTAAGCGCTGTGTTCTGGTGAATCGCTACCATGTCGACATTTAGGGCATAGGTACGCGGTTTTACGCTTTTGATAAACTGATTTCTGTTTCTCTGTTGGATCTTTTAATATGTAATTTTCGCATCACTGCAATTTTTTGTCTATCTTCCATTATAAAGTTCAAGTGTTCTTCTTCTAATAGCTCTTAAATTGTAAATTCTTCTGCATTCTCATCTTAACTCAACCATCAGTTCAAAGGTATTTTGAAGACTGTAAGGCTTATTACTGTTGGTGATACGTTATACATCTGCTATGTATGTGTACCACTATTTCGGGTCTTCTAGCGACAGCAACTAATACAAGGTGTAAAGAGTTCCGTGTATCGTTCTATATGGCCATTGCACGAGGAATTCAGTAGCGATTGCAAATAGATCGATACATTCTTTTCATAATAGTCACAAAATTCCTTTGAGGTGAATGCAGATCCGCAGTCAGTAATGATTCGGGAAAGGTATAAAACACTTTGTTGTAGCATCAATTAGCTAACATAGAGTCTGTTGCTGATGTGGATTTCTTTGGATAAAACCAACGAAATTTAGTATGAAAGCATACACAACTGTGAAAATAGTTTGTAATTTTTTATTGTGGTGGAAACTAGGGGTCCAACAAATCGATATGACCAAGTATTGAGAGCCCATCATCGTTCGGAATAGAGATGGGCCTTCTTCAAATGTCCTTTTTTTTTGCCACGTTTTTCTTTATTAAAATACAATATGCAGTTGCAATTACAGTATCAACTTTTCTCTTAAGTGGAGAATATAAAGAATCATATTTCATAATTTCCTCTGTTTTACTAAATCTAAAAATACTTACGTTGGTATCTCGAATAATATCTCTTCCATAAGTTGAGGTACGATAAACTTTAATTCTCGTCTTTTTTGTTCATACTTATACAAAATATCTTCCTTCAATAAAAATCGGAGTTTTCACCATTTCACCATGGACTTAATGGATTTTATGTGTTTCGTGTTATCACCGATATAGCTATTCGTTTTGTGAAAAGTATTTCGGGCCCTACTTAGCAAGAGGACAGAATGTCCGTAATGCGTCACCACATGTTGCATCTGGTTACCGGATCTATGTACAACTTCAGCAATCGTAATCCTGGAGGTGTAGTGCCCATCTAGCTATCTTAGCTGAAACTTCTTTTTTTCGTCATTGTCACATTTTAAGCATTTCTAATCTGTAACAATTTTAAAATGTTTCCTAAATGTAGACGCGGAATTTTTTGCACAACTTCTATCACCGCCATAACTTCCAACTCGTAACTGGAGTAACGTCTTTCTGTGTCATTAGTTTTACGGCTCATGTAACAAACAGGAAGTATTTAGAATCCATAATTTTTGTAATAAAAAAAATTGCTAGCCGGCTACACTAGCGTCTGTATGTATATGTATTCAGGGTTCACTGTTGGGATTATGAAATTGTGCTGCTGGTTCTCCGACATAAAAGTGGTTTAAGTGATTGAAACAGTGCGCTCTTTGTCTTCAAATCTGAACTGGCTGAAATGTAAAATACTTAAGCCGCTCTTAACAGCCATGCTGCCTTAGCCATTTTACGCTATACTTCGCTACCATACGCAAAGAACCGCCGCTTGTACCGCCATACATGCCTTTTCAAATAGCATAGTACCGCCGCCCGTATCCTCAAGCATAAAACGCCATCCATATACTTGGCAAAGCGAGCCTTTAATGATTTTTCTATTTAAACGCCTATAATCAATGCATAGTCTGTAATCACCATTCTTTTATTTTACTGAAACGATGGGAGAAGAGAACGGACTATTTACACTTTCTTTAATAATTCCGGCATCTGGCAATTCTTTATTTGAGAAACTACAAATGTTTTTCGTTTGCGCTAATCGTCTGGGTTTTGAATGAATGGTGACTCATCGGTGAAGAACAATTTTCAACAGGAAGCGTCAGTGGTTTTTCTTTTTTGCGGTTATAAAACATCAGCATTGGTTTTAGATTTCCGTTTCATTCTCTGATCGTTAATGCTTGACTCAAATCCATTTCATTCAAATTTAGCGGCATTCGCCAGATTAAAAAAAAATTTCGATTTCTTCAACATCTGCTGCGTTTTACCTACTCAAAGAGGTGCGCTTGGGCAACTGGCTGTTAGCACAGTTACAACTGGCCAGTTGGGCTGTTAACTGGCTGTACTGACATCATTTTTTGCGTTCGCTGGAAGTAACACAGGCTGCGCCAGTCGAATAACGACGTAATGTTTCATAAACCACTTTTTCTCTCTTCGCGGGCGGTACTGCCAACGCCGCGTAGCGGAGCACTGAACCAATGCTTGGAGAGTTGAAACTTTATTATGCATTATGTTCAAAACAAAAAGAAATGGCTATAATATTAAATTTTGAAGCAATAATCAGCAGAATGGTTTAGCCATTAACAACAAAACACTCTTTGGTGACTAATAAGCGGGTACTCTGTGAGCGCAAATTATATCATTATAAGTTATTATGTGCACGTATCACCTTAGTATCGAAACTTAAGTTTCTTTATAGCCAATGCGGTGTGTATTTGTGTTGTCAATCTCTACTGTGTTTGGACATCGGAAATAAATCAAAAGAAGACTTTCCGTACGAGATGATGAGCTGGCACTATAAAATGTAGCTTCGACGGTCTAATCTTGGCCGGTAAAAGAAACTAATTCTCGATCCACTTCTTCTTCAATGCCAACACGTTTGAGATGATGGGAACCTGACGCACCGCAAAAGTGATTGGACTTGCTGGTGAAACTTCGGCTGGAGAATATGACGCCAATTCATAGTCTGATTTTCAATACTAATTTTAGAAATGATGGGAGCTGACGCATCTTAAACTAGTGCTTGTGTTACTAGTCAAAGTTCACGGCCGGTATAGAGGAAGCTAATACCCGGTCGACATTGTTAAAAGCTCCTGTTGAAGGTGATGGGGCCTGACACATGTTCCATTTTTTATTTATATCATCCTCTCTGTATGGAAATGGAAAAAAGTTCACACTAGCACGTTTCAAACCAGAATGTATACATGGACGTTGGAAAAAAAGTGGACCTCTCAGTCACTCTAAATTTATTTTTAAAATTCGAGAATAATCCAAAAAAAATTTCTTTGGTCATCGATATAAAAGAAAAAAACTAGTACAACTCCTGTTTACATTGGAATAAGTATGAAGAAAATTTAGGTGATAATAGCCTTTTGTTTACTTTGTATTCTATAAAAGCAGAAACAATTAATACAAGAAAATTAATTTTTAATAAAAAGCTTATTACACTTTTAAATATTTTCGTTGAAATATTTATTTTTAATATTTTTATGTGTAATGTTAAATTTTCTTTTTTCTTTCATTTACCTGTACACTGCTATTTTACATTTTACCTGCATTGCCTGCCAAAAGCACATGCACACAGCCTTCGCTTGCTGCCGCCGCTGCATTGTTTTGGCTTCATGCTGGCAAAGTAAAAGGCCGCGCTAACAGCAAAGCCGCAGCTACCTTCGCGCATTTAAAAGGTAACGCTGGCTTGGTACCGTACTGCCGCTTGCTGGTACTTTATAGCACGCCCGCTTTCGCTAACGCCTGCTGTTTTGTGAAACATCGCTTCGCTTGGTATCTTGGCCGCCGCGCCTTCGCCAAGCTGCTTTGCTGGTATATATATATATATATATATATATATATATATATATATATATATCATTCCACCGTATACCTGTAACACCTAGTATTGCCAAAGATACAACCTTTTCTCAGAAGATTCATCATGTGCTTATGTTTCAAATGAAATACCATCGCAATGACATCTTGTCTATCATAAGATTTTTGTCTTTTCCTCAAGAGATCTTCAAATTCTGACGATTTAGATTGAGAGTGACCACAATTCTAAAAAAAAGTCGTGCAAGTCGAAAGTCTAAAATGTCTTACTTATGTCATAACATCTTGAGTTCGTTCATCCATGTAGCGAGGTTCTCCAGAAAACGAAGATAGATCGCAAAATGAGTAACTGTGCTAAATTTCAAGTCAATCGGTTGTATAGTCTTAGAGATCTCGTGATGAGTCAGTCAGTGGTATTTCGCTTTTATATATATATATAGATATGGATAAAATTTATTCCACCGTATACATGTAACACCTAGTATTGCCAAGGATGCAAACTTTTGTCAGAAGATTCAACATGTGATTGGCTTTCAAATAAAATACACTCGCAAAGGCATCATGTCTATCATAAGATTTTGTTCTTGCCTCAAGACATCTTTGATTTCCGACCATTTAGGATTGCAAGTGACTGCAATACTTCAAAAAAAGTCGTGCAAGTAGGTGCGTCCAAAATGTCTTACGTATGTCATAGCCTTTTAAGTTCGTTCATGCATGTAGCGAGGTCCTCCATTAAACGAAGATTGTCTTGCGTGTGTGCTACTCCGTAAGAAGCCGCCATTTTAATATTTTTCAAAATCCCGCTAAGTTTTGGAGCTAAACTACACTTTCAACCGTGGGATACCAAACTCGTTTACTTCTATCTCTAAATATGTACGTTTCCTATTTTCGACATGTACGAAACTTCACATAAAGAACCCCTTCGCCAAAATCTTGCCAATCCTCCAAAAGATCTTCAATATAAAATTATTTGATATTTTTTCTATTTCGCACGCGCAAGTCTTACCAAGTAATCTTAATTGGTAATATTAGTTAAAACTTGTCGCAAATGTCTAAATATTGCATTGTTAGGCGAGTACGAACGATTCCCAAAATTTCAAAGCTCTAGCTTGATGGGAAGTTGGTTAAATTAACGATCGAAAATTTGATGACACACACACACACTCACACACACACACACACACACACACACACCAAGTGAAATTCAGAAAAACGTTTTAAAAACAATGCTATTTATACTGTCCAAAAATAATTTACAGTAAATCACTATTGAGAAAAATTTAGATAAAAAGACTCATTTAGAGTAAAATGTAATAAAAAAGATTTATAAAATAAATTTAACCTAACGGATATGAAAAGTTTATAAGTACCTAAAATATAAGCATTTCTTTTTTCAATTTCAAACACTGAATTTTGGATTAATGTCATTCAGGAAATTAAAAGATGAAATAAAACAGAATGTTCAATGCTATTAAACTCGTAAACATAAACAAAAAAAGACGTTTTGAAGCTATTCGAAAGTAATAAGTAAAATAGTCTTTTTCAAAACGATTCCTAAATATTTAAATTCATGGCTAGATGCAAACGTTTAAAATGCATTCTTCTTTAAGTATATTTACTGTCAATTTATTTGATACATGCATATTTTCAGTATAATTATCATCTATACTTTGTAAATGATGTTTCGAACATTGATTTCGTAGAATGTTTCGAAAGCTATAAAATAAATTAATACAAAGGACTAAATAGTGTGTTACGAGTCGTTTAAACTTTGTGTCGTATAAACTTTTCATAAGACCT
>BMAW01004704.1:1158-13747 GCA_019974015.1 Nephila pilipes | reverse complement strand
GGAAACTGAAGCTGTTTAATGCTTTATGTTGAAAAGGATTTCCCGCAGGGTTTTTCCTGTAGAAATCACTAATTATCTTAACAAGGAAAAAAAATAATATCAATAAAAGACAGAGTACACAGGTACTGAAGATCTGAAGTACGTAAAAAAAAGCCTGAATGTTACGGCTCTCTTTATAGCACAAGTGTTTTTTAAATGAAGGAGTAAATATTAAAACATATAAATTGAAGAGAGTCTTATTTTATGAAAAAAAACCTCTGAAGAGTTTGAAGAAATGAACGTAAATATGATCCTTTCAAAGTGAAATTCAAAGAACAGTAGTTCTCAATTTTAAACGCCAAAGGTTATTAAAATAATTCAAAAGTGTATTGAAATCAAAAATTGAAAACGTTAAATATTTGCATTTGAGCTGAAAGATTTCCATTTTGAAAAACTCGGTTTCTATTTTAAGCTCCATTTGAAATATATATATATATATCCAATGTCCAAAAAAAATAAATCCATATACTTTTGAAAAGGGTTTACTACTTTTTAAGCAAATAAAAGTTATTTTTAGACTAGTAAGTTTTTTTTCTTTTCGTCGTTTTATATTGATGCGATGATGCATTAGCAAAAACTCATACATTCATGTCACCTATATTTTTGGAAATAGCCAAATTGGATTTTTTATATGTATGTTAACACCTAAAAGAAGAATAATTTAGCATTTTAGAATTTCTAAATATTTAATGTTTCATTATTTTCAAATGTTTTTGATTTCCACGACCATAATAAGGTCTAGATAACGGTTTAATTCTATCACCGAATTTCTAAGATTCTTTAATCGGATTGAATATTTTCATTATTCTATGAAGTTTAGAAAAAGTAATGATACTATTTTAACGTTTACTATAAAATTTGGTGAATCTGTTATGATTCAAGTAGTTTTGAGTTGTTTCGTTTAAAACTTTCTTAAGGATGAATAAATATAGCTCAGTTTTAATATAACAATAAATTAATTTTCTTAGCAATGTCTATGCGATATGTTTTAAGTCCTCCTCTTGGTGCAGCATTGAAATTTGGAGAGAGAGGAGCCAATTCAAATGATGTTCTCGTCACTTGATCGTGGTTCAAAACTATGAGATCTGTCGCCAATGCGACTCGTACTGCTTCTCAGTACGACGTCAATGAACAATCACAATCACTCACGATTCCCCAAGATTTCTCAAGATTAACAGAAAGAAGAAATAATTTGAGGCAAATGGTTTCTCTGCTTAAAAGAGTTTATTTTTAATTGAAATGGTGTTAGATAAGGGGTTAATATGTTACTCAACCTCAGTAGAATGTGACCTGATGAGTAATATTACAAGGCTTCCAAGACTTTAAGACAAGTAACTTGTAACTTGACTTAAACAAATAACTTGTTTAAGTCTCTTTATTGAAATTATATAGAATTATTTCTTTTATTTTACAAGATATTAACAGCACTGACATTCCCTAAAGAAAATGAGCTAAATTAATCCTCTTGAAAACTGTGAAACAGGTATTTTATTCCACTTCTGTATAGAATATGTATTAGATTATATTAATCCAAAACATTCGAACAACAATTTGTTTTGCAAAAAAAAAAAAAAAAAAAAAAAAAAAAAAAAAAAAAAAAAAAAAACTTCTTAGATTTATTAATTTTAAAAGTAATGAAAGCTGCTGCATCTAGAATCTCAAATATTATTACAATCGAAATCTAAATTCAACAATACTTACTTATTAACAAAGGAAGGAAAACAATTACAACATAGCATTATCCTAGACTAAGAAATAGCTTACAAACTCAAACACCGATTGAAAAACTCGCCTCAAACTTTACATTGCTACAATTACATTACCTCCTTTTCGAATCGAACTTCGGATAGAATCCTAAAAATGCACATCTAAATTCAACAGCAAATTCACCATTTGATCCTGCCAATCTGTTAGATCAAATGCTATTAGTTAACACAATACCACAAATCTTCGAACGGGTGTCTTTTCCTCAAACAATCTCCTTTTCTATTTCCCAATCCTGATAAGACTCTAGGAAAAAAAAAGAGAGATACAGAGCTTTTAGTTTCAACATTGCAACAAAGCTAAAAAAAACATAAGTCTTATTTACCATGAATCAACTTTCGGAAAAAACATGAAAGAGTTGTGGTCGAGCATCTTCTTTATATAAATATATCTTGTTTATTAAAGACTTGTTTCATATGTAAAGAATATATTCTTTAGAATATATATGTTTAGAAGATACTTAAAATATTTAACAATTCGTATTAAAAATTCTATTGTAAAATATTTGTAGTGAACTAAAAATAAATGCGCCGATAGATATAGATAAAATACATAGAACATGATAGCTGAAGAGAAAAAATTAATGTTTGTGTCGAATCAAATATAATCTGTTTTTATGAAATGTTTATGAATTTTTCTCTTTTAGGTATGAAAATAAATAAACAATTTTGCTTTTTTAAATAAAAAAGATTTTACATTTTCAAATTATTTATAACGCCTTACTTAAGAAACATGCTCTGCGTGTTTGAATTAATTCTAAATCAACACTTTTACATCAATAATATTATTTATTTATGCATTGATATAATATTATTTATCTATTATAATATCATTTATTCGATGCTTTTCGAATTGTAAGAAAAATTAGCGAGTTTTTCATACTCCCTGTTTCGTTTATTAAATAATTAGAATCAGTTCGTCTCTTATGTAATTTTTGGAACTAACAAATACAAAAAGTGCTTCAAAGAAAAACATATCAAACTGTCCATATTTAGTACCTATTTATAACATGACAGTAATATGAAAGGAAATCGAAAATTGTATTTTCGAATCGTTCAATTGTAAATTCCGTATTCCATTACATTCACATTACAATAACTGTTTTTTTTTCTTCTAGGTATGGAAATAAATAAACAATTTTACTTTTTAAATAAAAAAGATTTTGCATTTTCAAATTATTTATAACATTTTCAAAATTTTATGAAATATAAATCCCCTTATAATTGCGTCTAAAGTACCAGTAATTTACTAGAACTTGGATTAGTTTAAAATTTCTTTGGTTGCAGAAGTACCTCCGAATTTTATTAATAGATATTTAATATATTGATTACAATTTTTAATTTTACTTTCATATAGTTTTAAAAAAATATTTTTAGTTTTTTTATATTTTACTTCCAAATATTTGTTTTTCAAATTTCTGAGTTTTTGTATATTTTCCTTCTTTGTTAGTTTAAAACTTTTTTTAATTTTTTCGCTGCAGTACTCTTCCTTTCTATTAGATTACCCCGCCGTATCCCTTCCAGTGATCGCAACGTAGAAAGATTATTGAACTGTGTTAATTTTTGTTTATTTGTTGTTATAAGACGTTTGTCTCATGAATTTTTTTAATCAAACTATTTAAAAATTACATTTCGTTTCTCTCTTTGATCAATTGACGTGTGTTTTAGTATTTCTCTCTCTCTCTTTATATATATATATATATATATATATATATATATATATATATATATATATGTACATGAAATGTATGAAATATTTTTTTTTGTGTATTTAAAGATAATTCTGCACCCTAAAGACACATATGTGCACAAATAAGCATACGTACACACACACACACACGCATATATATATATGTGTGTGTGTGTATGTATGTATGTATATGTATATATATATATATATATATGTCTGTGTGTGTTCAGAATTACCATTACAAGCACAAAAAATGATATTTCATGAAATATTTAATTGATGCAACTCCTTTTTGTATATTAAGGTCAAGTCTGATTGACATTACCAAATCAGAAGGGATAAAATTATTTCTGATTTGTAAATCAAAGCATTTCGTCATCCAAGAGTGAATCAGATCCATTGAGCAATGTGAATGCCAGAGTGAATGCCTCCAATTCAAGTTTGATTTCATTGTGTAAGTACTCCAAACGGTTCGTTATGTTCCGAAGTCTCATTTATAAGGAATTGAGAAGTGGTGAATAATCGACCCTTTAGAAGCAGGGTAGATAATCACGGAAGCAGCGAGTTGTGTGAATGATTCAGAACAGACTTTTCAAATTCAAATCTCTAGAACTGTTGTTAGGTTTCTAGGCAAGGTCTGAAACGCATAAAAACCGCTTCTCACGATTAATACCTAGCAATACCTTCCAATCACATTTGAAAATCTACTACTCATCACGAAAACTGTTTCTTTATGGCAAACTGCGTACAGAAATCTTAATAAAAAAGACATTTATGCCAGAAGGACAAGGGTATCTGTTTCACTGGCATCCCAACAAAAGAGGAATAACTTTTATTGGCGCAAATAGCATCTAAGCTGAATTACACTAAGGAATTCATGCTTTCTTTATTGATGAGTTGAGGTTGTGATGCCTTTATCTCATTCAATTCTGCAGTCAGTCCTTAAATATTAAATAGTCACTAATTTATCAAAGCAAATAAAACGTAAGATAATAATCTAAATGATTTTGTATTTGTCAGTGATGCCTTTCTTAATCTATTTAACCTTCAACGCGATTTAAATCTGTTTTAAAAGGATAATCGAAGTTATCTCTTACCCACTAATTGAGGTTCGAAAGAACTTAATCACAGAGATTGAGGGAGTGATCAAGAAATTTGACTTCTGATACACAATCATGCCAAGAAAGATCCATAATCAAAGTTTTTAAATAACAGATAATTACAGTTGATTTCTAATATACCTGCTAATCACTACTAACTTATCTGTGCTAAGCTATTACTCAATTCTAATATTTAATTCTCAGTCGCATTTATATGATTTCTTCAAATCTGATTACTTCGCTTCTAATTTTAATCCTTTTGGAGTAATAATGTTCCATTTAGTTAGAAAGGCGTTGAAAATTTAAAAATAAAAATTAGAAAGTAAACCGAGATTTTAGTAGCGTGAAGGTACGTAAATACTCGTAGACCATATTATAAGTTCAGTTTAACATCTAATTCTAAAGGGGTTACATCTGGTGCGAGTTAGGAATGCGAAATTTTCCTTCTAACTAAACTGCTGTTTGTAGAAAATGCAACACCATGAAGGAATCATCAGAATCAAATGAAATTCGCAGCAAATGTCAATTATAGGATATTATGCAAATTAATAAAGTTTCAGAGCCATCGCGCGTGCGCGGCGCGCGCAGCGCCCTCTGAATTGATGCTGAAAGCGTATAAATAAAGTGCTGTAGCGGGACGTTGAAAAAAGTCTATGATTATTTGTTAGTGGCAAACGTTTAGTGAGACCTGAGTATGCCTCCACGACGGAAGAATAAGAAATTCAAGCAACTTACGGAGTTTGAACGAGGGAGGATAATCGGCCTTCGAGAAGGAGGATTTTCCTATCGCGCAATAGCAGCTCGTATGCAGCGGAACAGTTCCACAGTGATGCGAGTTTGGAAGCAGTGGACCGACGAGCACCGAACAACTCGAAAAACAGGCACTGGACGACAGAAGGTGACGTCAGAGCGCGATGATCGACACCTGCTCCGCATGGCGGTGAATGATCGCACAGCTTCCTCCAGGCAGCTGGCAGCACGTTGGTCTACTGCTACAGGTGTACAATTGTCGGCTTCGTCAATTCGTCGTCGTCTGCTGCGCCGTGGATTGCGTGCAAGGGTGCCTTTATACAGGATTCCCCTCACGGCGAATCATCGACGGCTGCGTCGGCAGTGGGCTCTTGAGCACAGAGACAGGCGAGCTGATTGGCACCAAGTTGTCTTTTCAGATGAATCACGCTTCAATTTGTGGACCCATGATGGCCGTGTTCGTGTTAGACGTTATGCCGGTCAACGCTGCCTTCCTGAGTGTATTATTGAACGACATAGTGGTCGAACACCCGGAGTTATGGTCTGGGGTGAGATTTCGTATCATGGACGATCCAATTTGATACGAATTGAGGGTAATCTCAATAGCAACAGGTACGTCCGTGAAGTGCTACAGCCCGATGTCGTTCCTTTCCTTCAAGGCATCCCTGGAGCAATCTTTCAGCAGGATAATGCACGCCCACATGTTGCGCGGACTGTTCGAGACTTCTGTTCAGCACAACGCATGCAACTTCTTCCTTGGCCTGCTTATTCACCGGATATGTCGCCTATTGAGCACGTGTGGGATATGGTTGGTCGGCGTCTCGCTCGTGATCCGCGTCCTGCAATTTCCAAAGACGAACTTTGGTTGCGCATACAAGCGATATGGAATTCTCTTCCTCAAGCAGATATTCAACATCTGTTTGACTCCATGCCACGTCGTATAGCAGCACTTATTGCAGCGCATGGTGGCTGCACCAAATACTGATTTCGGACGCTTAATTTGTTTCTTTTGTTTTGAAAATTTCATCATTTATTTGTATCAGTACAAGTCGTTTCTGCATTAAATTTCATTTGATTCTGATGATTCTTTCATGGTGTTGCATTTTCTACAAACAGCAGTATATATAAATCTCCAAGTACAAACTTTAAATATCTCCTGTGTTACTTTTGAAAATAAGATTTTCCTTTCTAAATATTTTCACTCTAAATAATTAAATTTTCAATTTAAAGTTCCCGAACTTCGAAATAATATGAACATTCTAACTGTCAAATAGCTCTCAAGAGTCTTAAAAATGGAATGGAATAGGTCTGGATCTTGATGTTATCGATCAATCTATCTGGAAAGCGATTTGTGAGACATTTCCCGAACTATTACTCAGCCACATTGACAAGTGTCATTAACCTTTACTATTTCCCATGACGATTGCGAAATGCATGAGTTAGATTTATATTTAAACTGGGAAGAGATCCATTATCTCTTAATTCATACCGTTCTACTTGTATCAGCATTTTACTTGGAAAAGTTATTGTGTTAAACAGTTTTTACTAATATATGAAGCTTAAATATATACATCTTTCTTATATAAAATATTCATAGCCAACAATTTGGGATTCGAGAACTGACGAATTATATAACAGAAGCAGATAATATAACAACGTAAATAATTTTAAAAAATTTAGTCATGATATTTCTTTAATCTCAATCGACATTAAAATCGCATTCGATATTATGTAAATCGACCTACCTTATTCAGAGTCATGAAATCATACATTATTTCCTACAGATAACAGTATTTATTTATTAATTTGTACACAATATAATTATTTATTACTCATATAATTTATAAATATTTAATACTCAATCTCTAAGGGATCCCCTCAAGGATTCGTAACTATTTCGATCTTAAGGAACACATATTAATCGGATTGGAACATTCAAAACATTGGAGCAGTCATTTCGAACAGAAAGCTACTTTGAGAAGCAATTATTTTTTAAATTGTTCTCAACTCACTTGAATGTCATGATTATATTATAATTTTGATTAATTATAATTACATTATAATTCTGAAGCCATCAAATAGTCCCTCATAAAGTACTGATCTTCATTTTGCATTTCCGGTTTTTCTTTCTTATTTCATTTGCGCGAAAGTTTATTTTTAGCACCATTGTAAGTGAATAATAATAAGTAATATTGTTTTCAAATTACATGTTTTTACAGCTATTTATTCGATGCCTCCTTTAGAAATACAGAGGATTGATGAACATTTACTTTTTCAAAAACTCGATGCAAACTGCAATGATGATGAAAATAACTATTCAAATTTCGAGATTTTCTTTGAAAGCGAAATTCATATACTTCTTTACAGGTATTCCTGGTAGATCTGTAAGGCTTTGACTTATGAGAAGCAGAAATTGATGATGAAAATACAGAGCAACAAATGTGTTGACTCTTCAGCTAATCTATATGCTCTAGATGAAACTGATTGGCAAATTTTTGACAAGTGCAATAGGTTATTCTTCTTTAGACTTGAATGACATGCGAAAAAAAAGATATTTATGATGATGAATATGCATAGGTGTGTTACAGATTAATACAAGCATCTCAGTGTTCCATGAGGTGATTAACATCCTGAATGAAGAACCTGCTTGATCGTCTGAGGAACTGTTCTTCAGTGGCAATCAAATACTTTCCTGTAGCTAATTATATAAGATCACGTACAGTAATGTAACAGAATAATCACTTCGTATAAAATGAAAGATCAAAAATCATTGATTACTGTTTTTAATTTTTGTATGGTGGGGTACAGTAGTTGGTTGTACTGACTTTGAGAAGAAGTGTGTAAACTGATATTGTTCTGATCGAGGTGCTGCCACCAACTCACTGATAATGATTTTATCTCACCAGATTGTCCACTGCAGTAATTATTTTTTGGGTAATGATAACTTTCATTTGACCTGGTAGGGAGGCATGTTGTCAAAAAGGTGCATCCTTTACAAATCATTGCACTACTGGAACAATGGAGCTATGAAGTGCTCTGAGAGGCACTCCATCCCATATACATTTTGCATACAACGATAAATCTCCACTGGGCACACATTTTCTTCTGTTAAAAATTACGCTGCTGCACGTCGACTATGTATAGAATCATCGGTGGCCCGACTAGTAGTGATTACCTTGTTACTGTGCTCTCACAGTGACACGTTATCCAATATGCATACTTTTCTCCCACCCACATCCCTCTCTTGGTGCATTCACAGCGTTCTGCCCTTTCAAGCGACGCCCTATGCGCGACAGTCCTACTTTCATTTGGATGATCTTCATATTTTAAGTTAAAATATACCAAAGTATGTGAGCTGTATTTATTTAATAATTCTAAATGCATACCAGGCTGTCTAGATCACAGTGAAAAATCATGCAAGTACTAATATTTATCGTAAAAATAGTGTCGTTTAAAATTGTTTAACGTTATTACTGTACATAAGTGTTTCGTAATGTAAAGATTTGGGATTCAAATCTTATGAATGTATGATGGTATTGCTTATTATTTTAAAGCTTTATATATCTGAATTAGAATGAAATCTAATTCCTTAAGAAAGAGACAATTTTTTAAGTATAAATAAATCGCGCTTTCATCTAATTTCTAAATTCTATATTATAGTGTGATTTATTAAAAGCATATTCAAACATCTGATATCTCTTATATCGAAAAGGAAATTTTGTTAATATACTTGAAAAAAGATTCCATTTCGTGCTAGAAATATATTTCTTCAATTTTTGGGATTCCATTCGTTTTATGTACTGTACAAAAAAAGTAATGAAACAAATATAGAAAATGAAACATATACAGTAGTGGCTCAAATTGTTGAACTTCTTTGGAAAAAAAATTATTTTTGCTGTTTACCATGAAACTGCATATAATTCGAAGTATAGTTCAATTAAATATACAATACAATAAAGTTTATTTCATTATCTGCATTCCATCAAAACGAACAGTCAAATAACAAGGGAAACGAGAGTATAACTTGCTTAGTTTGAAATGGAGTAGCTGTCCTTCATTTGAATGTAGCTAATGAGCTTGATAGTTTAGAGAATCAATTATGTATCATCTTATTTGGGCAATGAATCAGTCAAATTACAGTAGAATTCAATTCTTGATATCATTTATTGAGTTCAAAGAAAGATATTTGGTGTCTGCTAATAAATTAGTTGTGTTTTATTGTGTTCTTTCATTTGGTAAGCTTGTAAAACGTAATAAAATCGTAGTATTGGCACAAAGAGTTGACTGGTAATCCATAAAGTGATGTAAGATAATGGTATTACTTGATCAAAGCTGAGGTTATGAAGAAATTGGAAGAGAAATTGGTGGAAACTCTCTTAACCAAAAGTCGCACTTCGAAATTTTAGAAGAGATAGAAGAAGACTCAATCAGTACAAAACAAAACTGGACATAGCAGGAGCAGGACTAACAACATCAATTCATGGTAGGAGAAGTGAAAGACTAAGCTTACTTGATAGAAGAAATTCTTCTGAGAATGAACAAGAAGAAATGGCGTAATATATTGTAAAGGTTAATGCAAGGACTGCTCAACGAAACTGAAATGTTTTGTGCTGAATGCTTGAATTTCACGATAAAAACCATTGTTGTCTTCAAATTTTGGGATTTCTTTTTTCTATTTTCAACGAAGCCTTAAACGATTAAACTGGGCTAAATCTATGTAAGCTGAACTCCGAAAGTAATGGCACAGTGTAATTTAAAGTGAAGTGACCAAAATATCTTTGTTCGGTATTGAATGGTCTAAAATACTAAAGGCGAATAATTGGCGGAGATATGCATCCTAACTGTATTACACCAACAATGAAATACCCATTTAGTATAATGATATGGTAAAGTATATACATCAAAAGGTATAGGTTGATTTTGTGTGAAAAATGGTAATATAAAATGCCCAAATATAAATAAAGTAAATATATGAGCCCAAAAGAAGCCTTCCACAAATGATATTTTCCAAAATAATCAACCGTTTATAATTGAATAGAATTCAGATCCATGTCATGGGGTTACTGAGTGCGAAAAGTGGTTTCGATATAATCACATTTCTCTACTGGAAAAACCTTGAAATAACACATATCTTAACCCGATCGAAAAACTATGGAGATGACTAGAGAAACTTGTGAGTGAGAAACAACCTAACAATGATACCCAATTAATAGAAACAAAAATTAAAATTTGGTTTCATACTATGACAGCAGATGAACTTAAAAAGTTAGTTCTCTATAGAAAGGCGTTTTGCAAAGCCTTAAATAAGGTTAAAGGTTACTCAACTAAGTATTAACTGATATTGTGTCAGACTGTTTGTATGTCTCATTTTATTATGTCTTTTATTTTTCTTATATCTTAATTAAATTTCCTTTATAAAAGTTATTTCATTAATTTCTTTATTAAATTATTGTTCCAATGATATATAAGTTTATGTCATAACTTAAAACAAACTTTGTATTATGTACTCCTAAACATCAAAGATAGACTTTTTCTACAAGGTCTCTACATTGTTTTGCACTACTGTATAATTTGCTCCTTCATATAATAAAAAAGATATTACGCAAAGCGATAATGCAATAATGAATATTATTAAAAATAGTATTAAATTTTAAAATTTCTTTTATTAACTTTTGTGAAATTAATTCGAAAGGTATGAGTAATGAATGAACTCAAAGGGAGAATTTAACTTAATAGTTGAGATGAAAAGCGAAATTAATTCCATTTGGATTTCCAAATAATAAAAATTGCACACATTTTTTTTTTATTTCACCTAACACAATTGAAACCATGTAGCGACTAATATATCATTAGCTACAAAAACAATTCTCATTATCTGCTTCGATATCTGTTCAAAAAAGTGATTTGTAACACAATTTTATTTTAATCCTTTGATCCCTAATTAGCAATAAAGTTAATTATCTATTTTGTTTCTGATACAAACAACTTTAGTTAATTGCGAATAAATGAATCTGATTTGCTATACCAAACTCGTAAATCGTACTTAATTAAAATACTTTGTGGATGCAAATTATTTTAGAAGTTCTTAAGTTGTTTTGTAAACACTATTTTCCTTTCAATGGAATTTTTCCTTATTGATTATATGATCTAAGTGAATCATTATACTAAAATCATAGTATTGCAAGACTAATTTTATGTATTACATATTCTTATCATTTTATAATATTTTTTTCAAATACAAACAATTGGGTTTTAAATAAATTAGAACTTTTACATAAAATGTCTTAAAAAAGAATTACAGTTTTTGAATTTAAATTTCATTACTTTTAAAAATAATTGTGAATTTATGAATAAAAACCAAAAACAAATTTAAGAATATTTTTTTTATATTTTTAAAAATATTAGTTTTGATTACTTTGTTACCGTCGTTTCACTTTCAAATATCTGAAACTCCTTAGAGTAAGGAAAATTAGCTGGTTTTATGCAAAGTTTAAATAATCATATTTTTTTAAAATTAAAAGCAACATAAATCGTTATTTTAACATTGAGATATCTGTAGACTTATGAATCTGTTTATGAAAAGAAAATAACATTTATATACATAAGTAATTATGCGTGAACAATTAATAATTAATTGCTCTATTTTCATTTTTTAAAACGTATATTCACCTTCCGGTACATCTCACATAAATTCTATTTATATCTTTGAAACTTGTTATTGTTGTGTAGGCAGAATATATTAACTTTATATTCTATATACTGAACACGACAGTAATTTCGAAGTTTGATTCAATAAAGAGTTTAATTCAATATTTTAAATTTTCCTTGGTTTTTATTGAAAAATTGTGTTATGCCTAAAATTTGTAAGAGTTTATCAGAAATGCATTATTTTCTGAGCATTGAGCACTGAAATGTTAAGTTCATCATATAAGAAACTGAAATTAAACTTGGGCGTGCATAATCGTCATTACCTTGAAAGAAACTATTTCTTTAGTTCAGAATTACAATAGTGTAAAAAACAAAGAATACTTTACATCAATTTTATTTCACTCATTTAATTCTGTTCAAGTTATGATATTTTATCAAAAATGCAGATCACTTAAAGAATAATAAAAATTCATTGAGAACAAAAATTCCTACAAAACGGAATCGGTATAATCCAACAGTGAAAAATTGATAAAAATCATTTAATGATAGAAAAAACGATGATGATTTAAGATATGGTTAAAAGATGCGAGTAAAATAAA
>BMAW01004698.1:174662-193374 GCA_019974015.1 Nephila pilipes | reverse complement strand
ACATATACATATATACTACAATACGATATCTATGCAACTATAATTGGAAAGCCTCAAAATTAAGGTGAAGCCTTATAATCAAGATTGATATTAAATTCTTTTTTTTTTTTTTGTAAATCGTTGCCATAAGCTCTCATAAATAGTCCATACGAACTACAACTGTTCACAATTTAAAATTTAAGAGGAAGATTGATGTTTACATTTGAGAGAAATTTAACCTTGAAAATTTAGCATTAATAAGTAACATGCAAATTTTAATATAAAACGTATCACAGAAAAACAATACGATTCAGAAAGAAAAGTATTAGGTAAGAGTGTGCTAAATTTATGTGATTGATGGGTTGGATAGTTTATTAAAGCAAAGGTGGGTTTTTTTGGCCCCGGAAATAGTTTTTTCAAATACATCTATGATTTAAATGAAAAGTGAGAGTAGGATTGGAAAGGTAAATGTTATATAAATGTTATAAAATAAATTTAAAAATTACGTTGAAAGAAAAATTGAAATAATTTATTACGAATTCAAAATGTAAACAAAAAATATAAGAAGACGTAATTTCATGAGTGAAGATGAATTCCAGTTAAGCTTTAAGTAAGAGAAGTCATACGAATTTAGATTTTACTATATATTTTCTGCGCTTATAATTAGAGCATTGGCTAATTCTAATCGTATGATTATTGCATTCGTTTCAAGATCTTACGATAAATTTAGATATTTTTTTGGATAGCAAATATTATTGACTACCAGATGCCATAAGTACTTGTAATAACATTTAATTTCTTGCATAAAATGAAAGTAAAAATTAGCTAAGAATAATAATACGATTAAAATTATTCTGCGAAAAAACTTCGGAGTCATTCTCTTACAATATTTGATGTAACAGTTGCTTAGACTAGGGTAGCTTAATGATCATGGTCTTAAGTCCTTGGCCAAGAATACTGAAATATAGTTTTGAATTGAGTCTTGGTTCCATTCTAGGTTCGCAGTAGCTTATTGGTCCATTACAGCCGACGTTGTTTCTGGAGACTTATGCATTCATGTCCTGATACTACTAAAGACCTGCGGTGTAGAGGATTAATACTCGCTAAATTTGTCTTCGCTCCTAAGCTTTCCTTTATCGAGGTGTGGAAATTTGGAGAAGGGACCAGCTTAAGTATCGTCCTCGTCATTTGACCGAGGTTCAAAACTAAGAAATCTATCAGCAACAGCCCTCGTGTTGCTTTTTTGTGAAACTTTGAAAAACATTAAAACAATCAAAAAATATTCCTCGCTAGAGATCGTTCAGTCTGAAATATAAGGGCTGCTTCACGTTGAATAGAAATCTAGCAATGATATGATGTAGAAGTTAGAAGAAGGATGTACATTCATTATATTACTCTAATATTGATAAAAGTTGTAGGGTTTTTCTCAATATCCTTCTTATTGCACTAGAGCGACGTTGATTCAAAGTTTACATTTTTTTTTTTTTTCAAAATACATCCATTTTTTTCAGATTACTATGATTTATAATGTATTCTTCGATATTCATATTGTATCGATATTTTGTATTAAAATTGATTATATTTATTGTGATTTTGGTTACAAATATACTGTATTGGGAATTCATATCATAATTATATATACATATTTATAGCATATTAATATCGTATTAATAAATATAGTGTCTATAGTTATATGATACTTGCATTCTGCATTTATATTAATATTTTGCTGATTAAATCTATACACGGAGTTGTTAAATTCCCGAGTGACTGATTTGATTAATTAATGTTAATCAGAATTACTTAGTGTTCAATAGGTTACGGAACTTGTGATAATTTTTAAGCCGGTTAACTTATCTTTCAATTATGATTACGACAATCTGGATATTATGTTAATGCATAATTCATGTAGGTAGATGACGTTTTACTTATCCATACTTCTCTATACTCCTGCAACAAACTTTCAGAAGACGGATATTTTTTTTAAAAAAATTAAAGACTTAAAACGTTTTACACTTCGCGCAACATGCTCCGGAAAAAGTTGCACGATTTTATCGCATGAAATTTAAATCTATATTATAAAATAGAGGTGTCCAATTAGCAGCTTAGAGCTCGTGTCTCTGTGGCTCAAAAAGTAAGTGGGAAGTGAAATAAATATCAATACCCACTATAAGGAAACATAACTGCATAAAATTGTAATTCAAGAGGTCTCGTGCCAAATTGCTTCTTTAGAGTCAAGTCTAACCTCCCTCTCCGTCGTGTCTGGATATTACACAAATTCTTATGCTTATTTGGAACCCGTGAGATTGCCTTGAGCTACCTGCGAATTAATATTGGTGATTTATCCGCACAGACGCATGTGGCCGAAAATTGATAACCTCAGACGGGGATTTGGCTGATTTCAGATAAGGCGGTTTAGTTTATTCATATCAGTTGTTTTTCAATTAGTTGACAGGTCTGAAGATCCGAGCATCGAATTTCGTATTTTGCGTTGATTCAATTAATGGTTGTGAAGGCGTGAGTGGCACTTGTTCCTGATGGATAGTCACCTAAGGTGTGAGATGACCGAGTGTGAAAAAACAGTTAATTCCTATTTAAATTTAACATATATTACATTTTCTATCTCTGATTCGGTCAACTAATGCTTTGTTTGAAATCTATCTTATTCTTCTGGAGAACCAAGATAAAGTGCAAGAGTTACACCTTTGTTATTACTTTTGCTGTGGTAATCAGATGGACTATGATCGTAATCCTGGATTTCCTTTTTCATTATTTTTGCATAGTTTTGAACAGAGAACTAATTATTGAATCAGACTTTCTATATTCTTGCTGTTCTTTAATAAAAGTAAATATTATAATTCATTTCTATTATTATCCTTAACTTTATTTTTAGCAAATAAATAATTCAAAACATTTCTCAACAAATTACCTTATTAAAACAAAGAAAATATATAGAGATGAAAGAAGGTTATTGAATAAAAAAATGAACAGATAACTATTTTTTTTTAATTCCGAGGAGTAGTGATTGTCGGACACACACTGTGTTTAATTTCTTTTTCGTGTTCTTATACCTGTCTTTAAGGAGCACAGTTTGAAAAGGCATTACACGCCAAAACGTGTCTCCAAATTAGATGCATATCAAGAAGAGTGCATTGAAGACAAAATAGCCATAGTAATAACAGGCTAAGTATCTGAACAAAAGTTTTTCTTAACAACATTACAATTCAAATGGAATCCTTAGTGATGGCGAGTTATGTAGTGAGACATTTAATCGCCAAAAACTCAAAACCACTTTAAGAAAGTGAGTTTATTTAGCATTGCATGGAAAGCGTGGCAGAGATAATGATCTTCTGATTCAAAAAATGCTATTTCTAAAACTTATTCTTTTCGTCAAACTAGTACCAAGAGAATTGATGAACTTGGAAAATATATCGAAAAACATTTGAAAAGTAAGGTTTGAATTATAAGCTTTAGTCTTTGTACTGATGCTACTGAAGCGGTTCAATTTGCCACTTGCGTTAGAGGAATTAATGACGATTATAGTATAACTAAAGAAATGAATAATTTAAAAACATTAAAAGGAATGGCAACAACGAGAAATTTATATGAAGTGGTGAAAATACTTTAACGTGATATTCTTTGTTTCGTGCCAACATATTTGCTATAATTGTAGTTATGGATGATGCTCCAACTACAATAGGCAAAAGAGAGAGGAGCTTCAAGACAATGCCTTTCCCTGCAGAAACTCTCGTTTGATGAAGTAGCATTGCAAAATACACAAAGAAAATTTATACTTAAAAGCCTTAAAAATGGACCATGTTACGCAAAATTGGTAATTTTACACGGTTTGAATCATCAGAGATTGAATCATCGCCATTTTCAAGAATTTCTAAAATGTCGGGATGAAGAATATGGCGATATCATTTAATTAAAAGAAGTGAGGTGACTTAGTCGTGACCAAATATTAAAAATATTTTATAACCTACTTAATGAAATCCAAACGCTTTTGGTTTCCAAATCAAAGTATATACAGAACATTACAATGGCAACTACCTTGCAGATTAAGCATTTTTGGTGAATTTGACTGCTCGTCTGAATGACGTAAATATGCGTCTCAAGGTATAAAGATCAACGGATATATACAATGTTTCATGTCACAAACACGTTACAAATAAATCTGAATTTACAGCAAATCCAAATAAATGCAAAATATTTTTTTATACATAAACAAGTTGGATAAACATAATCCTGAAAATACGAAAATAAATTCAGCCCTATTTTGCGATTTAATACAAGAATTTGAAAAAAAAATTCAGATTTTTCAAAAATATTAACTAAAAATTAAATTAAAACTAATAAGAAATTGAAATTCATATTACAGTTTATATATATATATATATATATATATATATATATATATATATATATATGCTACCAACAAATTTGCAATGGATTGTATAGAGTTACAATCTTACATCCAAATTAAAAAGAAATTTCATTGTCTCTATATTGGACTTCTATAAATCATACGTGCCTAAAGAAAAATATCCTTCTCTGCACAATCATTCGTTTTCCATGTCATCACATTTCGGAAGCACGTGCATTTGTGAGGAACTAATTTCTAGATAGAAACACAATATGTATAAAATTAAAGCCGAAATATTGGATGGACTTGAGAATTCCCTAATAATTGCAACCCCTGCAATCGAAACAGATATCAATGCCCCAACCTTTAATATTCCATACCAAATATGACATTGATTTTAATTTCTAGCTATCTTTATTGCGATAAAATTCATTATGAAATGTTATGTATAAAATGTTATGCAAGATACACAAAAAATAGTATCAATCTAATTCCATTTTATAACATTTATAATACAAAAATGGATAAATTTAAATACGTTAACGATAAATTTAACTTTTTTTGTGCTCACGAGCTATTGGTATAATCTTAAAGTTAGATTTATTCTGCGCGGCCCCAAACAACTCATTTTCTTCCAATGCGGCACAGAAAAGAAAAATGGTTGGACACCCCTGTTTCAAGAAAAATCAGTTCTTGAATAAGCTATTTTCAAACCATTATCGGCTACTTTTCCAAAAGTCACGGGTGATAGCTTGAGTAATGAGGAGTAATGATAATAATATATATCTGTATATAGTAAGGATATATATTATTGAGGTGATGATGTATTTTGCATATACGTTATCACGTCTTCACTTAAAATTACACACACTGATGCATGACGATGATTAATCACTATCATTCCCGCTATATTTTCTTTTGTTACAAATCAACACACGAATGAGGAATGTAAGGATTATTTTTTTCACATTCAGATTATTAAAGTTTTTGTCTTTTACTATATAGATTTTTGTTTTTTACAATATTTTTGAAAGAATGATAAATATTTGAGAAGAATTCTAATATTTTTTTTCACATACGCGTTATGATATATGGAATAATTTTCGGAGTATTCCACAAGGAATGAAGTGAGCAAAGACAATTGCAAAACCGCTGTAAAGAGTGAATCAGTGCATTGGAGTGAAAAGAGCGGTGAGAGTGATTTCTCCAGGGGGAAAACGGGAACTGCCTGATGCCCTGAAGCTCTTAACCAAAGGAGACAGTGATGAAAGAAATCTCTTTCGGGAGTTGAGAGGGCTTTCCGATGAGAGCATCTGTGATGGCAGCTAATAAAAGACCCCGCACTAAAACTGTTATTGATGGACCAACAACACCAATTTTTTCATGCCCCAACACTGGACAGTAGTTGGACGTAATGCAATTGTTTCGAAAAATTTTCTCACTTTTGTGGAATATTTGAGCGAAGTAATCCTCTTTTGATGCGGAATTTGAAATAATTGAATTTCTTTTTGTCTAAAATGGTTAAAATGTCAACAGAGATTTCTATAGCTTTCGGAATCTCAGCAGTCTGCATGGGAGGGAAAAAGTCAAGGTTAAACATTTTCAACTTACAAGGTTTTCTAAAATTTTGATAAAATATTTGAAATAAATTTCAAAGTAAGTATTAAAATATCAATAACTGTTTTTATTCTTACTGTGTTATCAATTTTAAGATTTGCAAAATATACACAAATCTCAAACAATTAAAGGTATATATTATTACAAATACAAATGCTTTACATATTAATACCATATCAGACACGTTAACTACGGAACAATTTGGATAACATATACCCTTTAGTGGGGTGCTAAAAGGTAAACTTTTATAAAAGTAACTTAACGGATATGTTAGTGAAATTTTAAAGTGTCTTTTATAATAAAAAAAACATAATTTTATAAATATATCTTTCAAACACTTCACCGTAACTAATAAAAAATAGTTAATCAGATTATTAAATGTAATGAATATAATTTTTTTTGTTTCACTTAAAATATTTTCAAGAAGATTCTATACAGAGCTTAATTTTTTGAAAAAATGGAAGGTACAATAATTTGAAGATATATAGTTTTTTACTAGAAGTTTGTAGTTAAATTGTAATCCGGAACATTATAAATATATTTAACTTCCTACATGTGGCTGATATAACATCAAACCATTTGTTGGGCAATATATATACTTTTACTTCGTAATCAAAGTATATACATACAATCTTAACATATTATTAATTATGCCTTTCATTTCAGTAATTTTTACTTCCCTGTTAATGAAATCCCTTCTAAAATTCGATTGAAATAATTATGATCTCTTTATCCTTTTCTTTGAAAGCTTAAGCCCCTAATGTAGCCGATGAAGCCTAGAGGTTATGGTTGCGAACTCGCGGCCGGTGGTTTTAATGCAGTCGTGGGTTCGAGCCCTGATACTACTAAGGACCTGCCGTGAAGCAGTATTGACGTGCGTTAAATCAGTTGGGATCCAAAGTCCTCCCGTAGGTGTGGTATGGAAATTTGGAGCTGGAGATGTCAGTTCAGGTTTCGTCCTCGTCACATGACTGAGGTTCAAAAGAACGAGGTCCGTCTCCATTAGACCCCGTGTTACATCTCAGTCGACTATAATAAACAGTCGAACAAACCTCTGATATCTTATTTATATTTTCCTTCTTTTCCATATTATTTCCAAAAATATATGTGACTATACAAGTACATCTTTTACTAATCCATAAATGAAAGTAAAATGGCACAAACAGATTTCGATTCAAACTTTCTATTCAAATATTTGCAAAGTTAATAAATCATCTTAAAGGTATTTTTAAGCCTTATGATACTATTTGTGTGCCATAAAATATTTAAAGCGTTCTAAAATTTAATTATATTTGAAGTGAAAAATATTACGAAAAAAATTTAGGAAATAAAGCGATTTTAAAATCTATTTCATTTGAAAGGTAAAAGTTTATCTTAAAAAGAACAAAAAAGTAGATTCTACCATAAAGGGTTCTGAGGCGTATTTCCACTTAACTAACATTTGAGGCTTCTTTATTACGTTGTTTGACCTAAGAACCTCACCTTGTGAAAGAACTGTGATATATTATATGCATATTAACCTTACTGTATAAAAAGAAGTGTATGAATAAGATTGCAGAGGAGATAGAGGAATTATAGAATTTCATAAGAACTCTATGATGATTCGATCTCTTGTGAGTCGATATACCGAACTTGTATACCTGAACCGAACTAGGGATCTAGGATTGCCTGTGTAGAGTTTCACAGATAAGTACAGTTACTTATTTTAATATTTGGTTGAGAGGGTGCGATTAGTTATTCCCTCCACTTTATTCAATTGATGTTACTTATTTAAGATTGATTTAACTAATTAAAGAAATTTGGCGGATTATTTTTGTGTCACTATGTCTCTTAGACAGCTCGTTACATAATGAGATAAAATTATAAAATATAGGAGTGAAAACTTATATGTATTTAATACTTATAAACTACAATTAACATACTTTTACTTACGTATATCATCTACATTACACGATGGGTCTTCAATGGCACCAGGACTCCAAACTGCAACTCAAAGAAACAGTTTCAGCTGCGAATTCGCGACCGTTACTACTAAACTATCGCGATTACAATCGAAAAGGGTACTACATCAGAAAAAGATTATTAGATTTCCTGAGAGCTTTGACATTATCTAAGATATTGTTTTAATTCTAGTTTCTTTCGAAGGTTACCAGAGAGAGAGAAGACATCAGAAGGAAAAAAAAAATACCGAAATTAAGACTTTTTCATTTTGTGACATTTATGTTTCAAAAATTATTCGTAGAGCTTAGGAATATTTGTGTGCCTAGAACAGTTGTGTGTATAGAATGATATTTCTCTTACTTTATTGAACTTTAAAAGTATTTTTTTTGGTCAAAAAGATTTTTTCTCCCATTTTTAGTTGAATATGGACATGATTTTTCAGATATATTTCCTTCAGGTACCATTTTTAAAAATAATATTCCATAAATGTACAGAATATTTTACTCATCATATAGAAAACAATACACAAAATATAGTGAACCTGTTCTTTAGAATATATTACTGTAAATTTTCTTCGAAAAAAAGATAGAACTTCGTAATTTTGGAAATTTAAATTTTATTTCCTTTTTTCATATAAGAAATTATTTCTTAAGAAATAGGTATTACTTAGAGAAAAAATATTTCAGATTCACTTTATTTATTAGTATCTTATATAGAAACATAAAAAAATTTAGAACACTATATTGTGTAATAAGTTCGTTAAAATAGTACTTCAATGCAAATATATCTCGCAAAACATGTCCATATTCAAATAAGAGAGAAAAAAAAATCTTTATAATGAAAAAATTACTTTTATAGTTTGATAATAAGACAGAAATATCATAAGACACAGATAAAATCTAAGTTCTAAAAATTTGAAAGATATATATTACAACAACAAGGAGTCTTAGAACTAATATTCCCGAATCCGCGGATATTCTAACAGCCATAATAAACTTTTAAAATTTATGATTATTGTCTGATATATCATAACATTATAAACAATTATTCATATGTTTACAAGCCTCTGCAGACTTTATGTGATGTTTAGGAAACAACTTCTTTCAACCTGATTCTTACTTTTCTTCGAAAAAAATCCTCTGTATCCTCTTTTCTTAAATTCCTTTTTAATCTTTCATTTTTTCATTGCAACGTAGCGCATCGAGTGGCATATCCCCGTGTTTTATTGAATTACATCTTCCTCTTGCACTTCAATCAATAGCAATCAGTGGGGAAATATCTGAACATCTCCCAAATGGGAAAATAGCTTTGGGATCACTTCCATGCTTCGTAAAGGATGATAACCCAAGGAGAGTCATTTTTATGTCATTAGATTGGGGCCTCTTAGAGGGGGTCTCCTCTCTTAATGGCGCACAACCCCCTTATTTTCTGGCCCTTGCCTGCAAATGAGGGGTGTACTGCGGCGAGAAAAGCTGATGAATGGATGCTCCGGTTATAGATTAACTGCTTACAGATGATTGAAAATAACGATATGAACCGACATCGAATTGGTTTGTTGCTTGTGATGCGTGATTTGAACGTGTTTTGAATCGTTAAGAAGTTGTAATGATTGAAAGAAAACATTATAACTAAGCAATTGAAGGAAATTTGTTGCTTAATGTTATCGTATATTTACCAATATGTTTGACAAAATGATGGAATATAACGGTATTGAATCATTTTAATCTGTTTATTGTCTGAGTGGTAAGAGTGAAGCGTGTCTTTAGTCAGTAAACAGGTTGTAACGTTGAAAAATTTTCAAAATAATTTTTAATCAAATAATTCCTTGATATCTTAAAACTAATTAATACATTTTTGTTGATAATTAACGTATAAATGATTAAAAATAAAGATATAGATAGTTTTAAATTTGTTTGTTGCGTCTATTGAGTCCTTTTTAAAAGGTGTAAGTTACTGTTAAAACTGACAAGGCTTAAGGTAGCATAAATTTTAAAAAGTCAATCGACTTATTTACTTATAAATAATTAAATAATTTAAATGGATTTTATAGACTATTATCGAATTAAATTTATTTTTAGATAGATAACAGGTTTGCATATATTTGAAAATGTTGATATAAACTTCTAGGGGGATGATCTAATTCTTCATTAAAGACTAAAAAAGCTATTTTAAACGAGGGTTATTGGCGACGGACCTCGTAATTTGTAACCTCGGTCAAGTGACGAGGACGATGCTTGAGCTGGCATCCACTCTTCTAACTTCCACACCACTCCAACGGGAGAACTAAATTTAACTTGTTATTGTAGCTATTATGAGATTAAAAAAGAAGTTTATATAAGCGTTTTTATCATTAAATACTTCTATGAATGACATTTGCTTACTTAAGGGGACTTAGTACCTTTCAAAATCAAATGTAGGACATTTTGACAAACTTTTTTCGATTCTTCATAAATTATCAACTTTTGCTCATTTCAGTATGAAACTTTGCCAGTTTGTGTAATAAAGTGTATAATTTAAAATATTGGGTCAAGTTTTGCTATTAAATTAATATATTTTCTTATACAACATGAAATATGCGTACAAAAATTAAAAAAATAAATTAGCATACCTTACGTTATCCACACGATAACATTTGAAAGCTGTACAGTAGAACCATAATTCTTATACCAAATTAAAGCTAAGTAATGTCCTTATTCAGCAAATATCAAATTTTAAATTTATCTTAGATTAAAAAAAATTGAAAAATTAAAAAAGTTATCAAGTTTGTATTTAGTAACTTTTTTTTCTTGTATCATGCTATAAAATAAAATCTAATCTTCCTATTAACAAAATTGAGGTTCACAGAATAAAGATTTACAAGTACAACACTCATGTAAGATTTTAAAGCTCTGCATGCAAAACATTTTTTTAATCCTGTGGGAAAGTGGGAAATTAAGAAACTGAGAAAAAGAGGTTTGTTTACATTGCATTACATAGAACAAGCCACTTTAGACATTTACATTTTTGTTTCACAGGGCGTCATAATTGTCGGATTTTGACTCGGTTTGCTTTAAAATGTTCCTAACATTCAACGCTATTTTTTGAAAACAAATTTGAAAAATCGAATTTTTGAAGGTGCAAAGGTACTAAGTCCCATTAAAAATCAACTTATTCGCAAATTATTAATTACATTGGCCTTACTATTACAACATTGGGAGTATTACTTATTCTCCCTTTAGTTTCGATTCTAAGATTGATTGCAACCGAATCAGCACACTTATTTTGATATTTCGAGAGCACTGCGTGGTATCTGTTCTACTCTGACCCCCGTGTTGATGTGATATTTGTTCTGCCCATAACTATTTCAAATATTTTAGGTTTGCAAAAAATCTATTGGTAAGTGGTATATTTTCTGTGGGGACTGTGAGGCTGTGCAAAGGAAACAACCAATGCTAAAAATTAATGACAATCAATAAAGAGGTGAATAAATGATCCTAACTAAGGAAGATGTTGCTGCAATACACTGGATGGACAATAAGGCTTTACTTTGTTGATTATTGCACACAATCCAGTAATGACATCAGTAAGTCGGATAAAAAATATGGTACTGAAACAGAAGTATCTTGCCCAAAAGCTGTCGCCGGATATACCGATATCAGGGAAAGGGGGTGACGAAATAGGAAAAAGATCTGTAACATTGTGGCATTGTAACTTTTTTTCTTATTAATCTTGGCATCGAAAATAGTTTTAAACTGTAGCAAGTGAACAAAAGAAACAGAATTTAGACCGGCTAACATTCCGTATAGCATTAGCCCGGCAGCTAATAGATTGATATTCCTCACGAAAAAGGAAAGGCCCTTTTGCTAGCTTCCAAGCAATGAAGTGTGTGGTTCTGAATGATGTACCCTTAGCCAGTGTGAGAAGTCATAAGCCAAAGATGGTTTCCATCTTGAGACGACGTAGGAAATGTGGCACAAAGGCCCAAGAAGAGAGGACCCGCTACAAGTGTGCCGAATGGGATGTACCCTTGCGCATTGTAGCAGGCTTCTCATATTTACATGGCAAATAATCGTCATGACATTGTATTTTCTTTGTGATCGTAAATGGTTCCTTAAGAAGTATAATTCTCCTCCCTAGAATTTAAATATAAACATAAAATTCGGCAAAATAAAATATAGTTCCTTAAATGCTATTGTTTGAATTTATAATTAAACAAAAACTGGGAGAGATTCAAAAGAGAAATAAGTGGCCCACGAAAGACTTTGTGGAAAATGACCCATTGGGTTTTCTTCCTATAAAAGGCGTTAAATTTGTCTCGGCCCAAAGTCCTCCAATTGGTGTGGAAGTTAGGAGAGGGAGGTGCCAGCTCAAGTATCGTCTTCTCACTTGACCGAGGTTCAAATTTACGAGTTCCGTCACCAGTAGCACTCGTGACGGAACGTGCAACGTTAATAGAACCAATTCAATCAAATAAAAATCTAGTTCTAGTGCAACGTTAATAGAACCAATTCAATCAAATAAAAATCTAGTTCTAGTGCAACGTTAATAGAACCAATTCAATCAAATAAAAGCAAGTGTCTCTTTTATAAAGTGCTCTCAATCAACTAATTAAAAAACATTTACCTACTGGATTTTAGATTTTTTATTTAAAGTAATATTTACTTCTTTCTCCACCCCCAAAAAATAACGATACATTGAACGTCAAATTAGAGCTACAAAATGATGTATACAGAAAATATAACACGTACAGAAAGTAGATATTACTACAGAATGATATTCAGATTGAATTATTCAAGCAATCGCGCGTTCAAATTAGAGGAACTTGAGTGGAACTATGTACAATAAATATTTTCTCTACACTTGTATTATTATTATTTATTATGTTAAAGTTATTTTGTTTATCTCCCATGTAGAGTTCTAGTGAAATTTAATTGATAGTTTCTTAAGTATATAACAAGGAAACGCTACACAGAGACTGATACAGAATAAGAAAAGCGTTCGTATAATTTATCAAAGGGATTAAAGAATATGAACAACAAAAAATCGTTTCCGGAGTAAAGTGTATTGAATGACTGTTTATTAATTTCGCATTCACAAGCAACACGAGGGCTATTATCAGAATGCCCAAGAAGATCGAACTCACCAAAGGGCTTAGAATTACAAACCGGCCTCCAAGTAGACAATAACCCCCCTCACTCAATATTTATTGTCAAAAGATACAAAATTCCGAAATTTAAAATACATAAAAGCTTGTAATGTGGTTACAGAGAAAGAAATATACATGACAGAAATAAAAAATTAATAGTAAGAATCTTTTTGCAGAAATAAGACGTATAAAGGCGACGTATATTTGGTTAAACTGCACAAAACCAAAGTCATCCACAAACTCTTGAACTAAAAATGAAGTAAAAATATATACATATGTACAAGGTATATATGTCTTAACATACAATAAAGAACACTGAAGTACTAAAAAATGTAATCAAATATGGAAACAATTATGAAATTTGTTGGGCAATTTTACTAGACGTAAGAATGCTCGATTTAAGAAGAGAAACTATTGATGACAAGCCTCATAATTTTGACCCTCGGTCAAGTGATGAAGATGACATTTCAGATGGCACCTTCATCTCCTAACTTCTCCACTAATCCAAGGGGAGGGCTTAGGATCTCGACTGATTTTATGCACATCATCAAAGTTACAAGGTGGTTTTTAAGTTGCATCATTGCCTACGATACGATGAAAACAATATCGTCCGTGACCACTAGGCTACCGTGGTCATGGAGCAAAGCCGAATGACTAAGACTGATTAAGAATTTCATTATGAAATATATATGTCCACCTATTTGTTCATTTATTAAAAGTTTCAACGTTCTATTGTTTTATTGGACGTTTTTGGAGTATTTCTTCCCAACAGAAGGCCCACTAACCACAGCGAATATGCTCTGTAATTTTGAACCACGATCAGATTACAAGGTCGGCACCTGACCTGGCGTTCCCTGTCCACATTTAACCCACCCCACCTTGAGAACTTTCTCACCTTGTGACACCCACCCGACCCGGCTTCATCTTGTGCCATCAGTAGATTCAATTATTAAACACTACGACACAATAATCTAAGAGACACTAGAACAATCTTTACGGAATTTATTAACATATATTTACTATGACAACAACTCACTATGCTCTCCCGGGGAATATTTCTATTAACCTCAATTCAACCCACCAATAGTAATCTAACAGAATCTTACCGCTAATTCTTCCTCGACTGCAACTCAGACTCTGGATCAACTATTGAAAACAGCCGTAATTAAACTTCTTGCAACAATCTTTAATTTAACCCTTTAATTCAACTTCTCTTTCCACTCCTCCTTCCGCTTATCTATAGCTTCAGCTTCACTTCTCCTTCAGCCTCTCTCTCGCTACTTTCAGTCGGAGTTTATATATTTCCTAACTCACCCGCTTCACTTCATTTCTACCTGCTTTACATAATCACGTTTCATTTTTGGTTGGGCAAAGGTTGTTTAGTAAAAGCAATCAATCTCAATTAAAAGTCCCCAAGGTTAGTGAAGAGAAACCGCGAATAGCCCAATGTCACAACCTTACTGATTTAACTTATATCATATCCTCCGCACGATGTCCGCAATGGATCAGTATTCAAACACTCGGCTAGTGTTTGTGTGTGTGTAACGTGTTCTAACGCGCATTACCCTAATTAAACTATAGAGTTGCTTTACTAAGATTCTTGATATAAAAATCTAGCCTTGTAAAATATGCAATTGAGCTTTACTATTTATTAGATTGCTTATTAATGTTGAACTGAGAAGCAACCTAGGTCTATTGGCGATGACCTAGGCCTATCTCAGATTTGAACCTGGGTCCAGAGACGAGGATGACCCCTGCCCTGGCTCCTCCCTCTACAAACTTTTATACCACGCCAAGGGAGAACTTAATCCCCTCAACCATATTTAGCCTGTACAAGCCCCGTCACACGGCGGGTTTTTAGTGGCATCAGGGCTCGAATCCATACTCGACGTAAACAACATCGGCTGCCAGTCCACGACCATGACAGCGACCCATGACCTCTGCGACCACTGCAGCTACTACATTATTAATTTAAGTTGAAACTCATTGAATGGGAGAAGGAGAGAATTACAGAGAGTCATAAGAGCGCTAAAGAAGTTAGAAAAACGGTAAAGATATATTCAGAGCGCGTCTACTTGAATCGTATTCCTTATTAGAAGTATGCTGTTAAGAATTCGCAAAATAAGTAGGTATTATAATTATTACAATTAGTTCGATTTAAGATTTATAAGTAAACCTTTCTCTCCATATTTGATTTATTTTAATTATTGATTATTCAAGGCTATAAATAAACTGTTTAAAGATCAAAGTCAGATCTTTAATGAGGAAATAAGTCTCTTAGAATAAACGAAGTGAATTCGTCTTAGACGTTGGTGTAACATCCCCGCCTACGAGCCTCCATGTTTCGAAATCGGCTAATTGAAGCTGCACAACTAGCTCTAAAGATAGACTAGACTTAGGTTATGATTACAAATAACTTTTAATGGAAGAGCATTACCACACACAAGCGGCCTAGACTCAATTAATTTCTCTCCCCTTGACTTCCATTTCAGGGTTATGACGGGAGTATGAAATCTGAACATTGCAACATATCTAATAGAAAAATGTAGATTGGGTAAAGAGCTTTTATTCTCACTATATTATGAGGAAACCTTTCAAGATTCTAATTAAGACCATGCTGTCGGGGGCTGGGGCACGTTAAATCTGTCGAGGCTCTTTTGGTCCTTTGCTCCCATTGGCTTGGTGTGAAAGTTTCGAGAGGAGGGTGCCAGCTCAAATATTGTTCTTCTCACTTGACTAAGGTTCAGAATTACGAGGTCTATCGCCAATAGCTGTTAAAATCCTAATTTGCATTTCAAGCTTAAAACATGTATTCTTACGGCTCATATAATTACCCAACAAATTTCATAATTGTTTCAATATTTGTGTGATTACATATCTAAATACTTCAAAATTTTCCTTATTGTGTACTTATAACTGAATACCTTATATATATATATATATATATATATATATATATATATATATATATATGTCTAATGCTTCATTTTTAGTTTATGAGTTTGTGGATGCTATTTCTATTATGAAATTTAACCAAATATGCGTCGCCTGTTACCCGTCTTACTTCTGCAGGAAAAAATCCTACTGCTAATTTTTTACTCCTGTCACGTACATTTCCTGCTCTGTAAACGCATTGTAAGCTTTTACTTACTGTTGAATTTCAAAATTACGTAATATCTTGTGTTCTCTGTTCCAATATGTACTGTTATATCTTACTATTTATTGTTGGAGAAGAAAAAAAAAAATTTTGTTTAGAAATGCTTAGTGTGTGTGTGTGTGGGGGGGGTGTCTCCCGGGAGGCCGGTTTGCGGCTCTAAGCCCCTTGGGAGAGCTCAGTCTCCTTGGGCATTCTTCCAATAGCCCTCTTGTCTCCTCTAATGCGACGCTACAGAAACCAATCAATCACTTCATAAAGTTAAACTCGTACAGAAATGATGCAGAGTCCCATGAAATTTTTACATATTGGTATAAACTTCGGAAAATTAAAGTGGAATTCTCGGAAAAATATAATCGTTTGAAGTCAGGTAGCCGAATGTTCAACATTGTTTCAGTAGAGTAACAGGTTTGGGTCCGAATTCCTCTAATGACTCTTTGTGTAGAGGGAATGATGCACATTAAACTTGTGGCTTAAAGTCCTCGCGATGTCATGGACGGGAGGTGTACCAGCTCAGGGTTTGACCTCGTCATCTGACTATGGCTGAGATTATATTGGCTATAGTTATCGGATAATAACTACAGCATATATGAGGGAGTATCTCAAAGTTTTAATTATCACTAAGAAATAGCTGATATATCCAGATAAAACTTAATTTGCATATTAAAGGATCCTTATGTATCTCTATATTATTGTAATTTACAACTACTATTATTGATTTGTTTTCAGGAAGCTATAAATTGAAGTTAACCACAGTATCTTTGTTTTAATTATAATCCCGAGTTATTATAGTTTCTAAAAATAATATTTTTAAAATTATTTGAGATAGAAGCTTAATTTTTATGTATTATTTAGAGTTTTCTACGATAGTCACCATCTAAAGTTATGCATATTTCCTAGAGTTTCTTGACTTCGTATGTCGTCATGATAGAACTCGGAGTTTTTTTTTCCCACTCTAAAAATTTTCTCCATACTGCGGATTATTTTAATCTATGGCTTCCTGAAATCAAACATATCAACATGAATAGATGTAATTTGGATAGCATATCAATAAAATCAATAGACACCAATAAAAAATTCAATAAAAACACGAACAAACTAAAGCGACCCTCACATACTTTTTAAACAAATTTAGTAACATTTATTGAAATAGTTTTCTATTGTATACAAGTTTCAAATAAAATTTCAAGGAATTTAAGAGGTAAAATAATTTTGGAAACGCTCCCGCGATATTTCTAAAACTTGAGTAAAAGGTAGTGCGTTTGAAGAGGGTTAATGAATTAATTAGAAACAAATAAGTTTTGAGACTTAAAAAAATGGAAGATATTCATTTATTAGGTACAAAAAAGTTTCATTTCGAATAATTTACGAAAAAAAATATCATAGTTATTCATTTTGAATTACATTTACTTTTCAACTTTTTTCACTGACGAACTCTTTAATTTATCATTCGTTTCAGAAATTAGTTTCTTTGACTGTGTGTGTGTGTGTGTGTGTTTAATAGGACACAACATGAAAATCTAATTTATGATGTATCATAATAATCTTATATCTATGTTTCAATTTTCGGATGAATTTTAAGAAAATAAGCAAATTGGAATTCATCTATCTTCTGAATTCTTGTGGCACATTTTTAATTAATTGTTTTTAAAGTTGAATAAAAGAAAGGATGTATAATTAGTTTATAAAGTTAGCTTAAAACTGGAAGTAAGTTTTCTACTTTCTAAAAAAATTAAAACAGAGATAGAAATCTCAAGATATGAAATTCTCTAAACTTTCCAAAATTAAAGGATTAATCATCCATTTTCTAAAATACACATTACTTTTTAATTAAAAGAGTTACTAAGAAGAATGGTTTTTAAATTTAATTATTCTATTTTCTTACTGTGAATGAAAATTCTTCGGAATATTTGAACACTGATATAAGTCCATATTTGTTCTTATACAGGATTAATACATATTTAAAGAACAAATCTTTAAAGATAAAATGCAAGATTTTCTTTCGATTTAATACAGTTAAAGAAAATGTTATTTTTTCGCGCTGTTTTATTTTCCTTACAATACATTTTATTGCAAAATAAGCAACATTTTTTTTTTTTTTTGAAAATCATTTATTAAGATTGAAGGAATTCTGGGAAAAGAATTTTTGACCTTTTACCATTTTTGTTAATATTTATTTACATTTATTCCTTGGAATTGAAAGTAATGATTTTTGTACCGGATTAAACCCGGGATGAATATAAAAAATATTTGATGACTCATGATTTATTAAAATTCTCCTCTTTGTTCTTTGATAACAAATTCACAATCTAACTTGAGCCAAGACATGAAACACATTTAATCAATGCATGCATACACGTATGTCCTTAAGTAATAAAATCAATTTTCATTTTATATCAAATATAGTGGGGAAAACCCACACATCTTAAGAAATAGTGCTGTTACAAAGCTATTAAGTTTTCGCAATTTTTAAATAAATATCTTTTAGCTAAAATTTGGTTTTGGTGAAGTTATTTGAATCAATCCAACA
>BMAW01004698.1:162768-174262 GCA_019974015.1 Nephila pilipes | reverse complement strand
AAAAGACAAAAATCCAGAAAGAAATGTAAAAATGAAAGAAAAATAATTGAAAATATGGAACCCAGCAAGTCAAAAAGCAATATCGGGCTGAGAACCGAATAAGCGGGGTTAAACTAGTTTAATGGTACCAACCTTCCCCTTTTTTAGATTTGCAAAAAGTTCAGTGATAAAATCTACAAAAATAAAATCTATAATTCTAAAAATTATCAACAAATCAAAATATAAAAATTACTTACAAAAATTCAAAGAAATGAAGATTCAAATATGTGAGTAGTAAGACGGAATGTTCTTTAAGCTTCAAGATGTATATCACATACTCAAAATGAAAGAAATATAACACATCATCACCATATAAATTGAAAAAAGATTAAAATCATTGTTTGATTGTTAATAAAATGTAAAAGGATGCAAACAATTGGTTGGTAATAAGTAGTATGGTAAAGGAGTGTACTGGTCCAGAGAGTGAGTAAAAATGTAAGCTGTGCAAATGTAAATAAATAAATAAATTCTTCACGGCTAGACCACTAACAAGCCGACTTTGTGGACCTATTGTTGTGTGGTGGATTTGAAAATGGATCACGATTCGCAAAGATGTTTGATATATTTGTGATATATATAAGTATTTAAGCAATTTATTGGATAATCATGATCTAAACAGTTCTTGAAGAATTTTTTAATGTTAATAAACTTGTCTCTTTTATGTGCGGTTAATTTGTTATTAAGTAATAAAAAGCCTAATAATATATTCCTCTAAATAGATCTGTGTAGATTACTGTTCCAAAAAGGAATTTTGATTACATGGAATTCGAATCTCTCTCTTTTATCATAAATATTACTAATTAGTCTATTGTCAACAATTTTCAAATCAAGATTTAGAAATTCGACTGTATTGGAATTAAGATTAGTTTTTAATAATTTGAGATAATTAGGGTAAAACGAAACATTTGGTTTCAATTCCTCAGTTTTACCTAAAATAATTAAATCATCTATGTAACGATAAAGAAAGTAAGAATCATTATCAATCTGTTTTAATTCATAAAAATGTAAATAAAAATTGGCCAGACAATTACTAGCTGGACCTCCCTGAGGGAGACCCTGAATTTGCTTATAGAGGTTTTGACTGAAAACTATAAAATTCTCTTGTAATACAAGTTTAATAAGAGTATTGAATTTATCACGTTTTATTGTTTGATTAAAATGATATTTATTGTATAAAATTGCAAGAACTTTAATTAAATCTTGAATATCTATTGAGTTAAAAATGTCTTCAAAATCATACCCATGTATAGAGAATACCTCTTGTTCTTTCATGTTCTTGATAATTTCAAAACTATTTTTAATAATAGCAGTATTTTCAATATTGTCAGTAGATTTTTGAAGAATGGATTGTAAAAGTTTGCCAGATTTAGTGATATAGGTGTTATATCCATTCGTAATACTTCGAAATTTGACAGGATTTTTATGAAATTTTGGCGTTAAGAAAATATATGGAAATTTAATGTTTGTAAGATGTAAACCCAGCTTCTTATTGAACGCCAAAAGACGACTATTTATTTCTCTGTTACTATATTTGGATAACTGGAAAGCATTATTATTCATTACATGTTCACTCAATAATTTATGATAGTAAAATTTGCAAATAATTGCATAATTTGCAGGAACCTTATCTACATAAACGATAACAAAATCCTTCTGCAAATCATCTATAGCAAGTTTTAGATCTTTAAATGTAACTTCCCTATCCACTTTAAAATTCAAATTTAGAATTTTCTTCAAAATACATGACCTAAATTCGTCAAATGCCTCAATTGGCAAACCATATTTAATTGCAACCTTAAGAATAAAATTGTCAAAATCATTAGTAATTTGTTTTCTTACTACAAGGTTACTATTAGTAATCATGAGCCTGAATCCAGTTCCTTTATTCATGAAACCTCTCAATAAATCGCTTTTAACGATGTTCGTGTTTCCCGTAACAACATGTTGATGGAATGAATCAATATATTGTTTGTAATATTTGCATTTACATACTTGTGGTGTTTGTGACTCTGAAATGTTACTGTAATTAAAAATAGATCTACCAAGTTTTTTATTGTACTTAAAAGCTCTTTTTATCCTGATATTTTTAATTGGAAATAGAGCCATGTGCTTTTGAAACACACCAGAAAAATTAATTTTATTAAATGATTTATTCATAAAGAGAAACGTGCAATATTCTGTAATATATTTTTCATCAATATTCAAATCAATTTTCATTTTATGGCAAAGATATCTACATATATCTCCAATGATATGAAATCCTTGAGAATCCGGAATAACTTCATTATTCAAAATATTCATGACAATCTTTACCTCTCTTTTATTAAGTCCGAACATAAAGTGCTTAATATGTCCTATGAGATAGTTCTTTTCAAATTCTAATCCCAGTTGAAACATTTTTCCTTTAATATTTGACAAGTCTCTTATTTTTCGATTTCTACGTTTTCCTCTAGAAGTTCTAGTTAATTTATAAGGATTATTAATCCTGTAGAATCCTTCTTGGTAATAAAATACTTGGTTATTTTGCTTATTTGCGTTTAATACATTTTTATTGTTCCACATTACATTTAGTCCATAAGGGTAAACAATACCATAAAAACCAATATAAAAATTCTCAAACCATAATCTTCCTTTTGTGTTGGGTACAATTTTAATAATATATATTTTAATAGTATTAAATTCATGCGAATTAAAATGTTTAATTTCTCTCCGACCTATATTTTTACGACTATTAAAGTGTTTTGCATCAGATCTATGTTGATTAATTCTAATATTTATAGTTCCCGAAGTTTGTCCAACATAACTAAACTGGCACATACCACAAGTCATCATATAAATACAATTTAAAAGTTTTACAAAATAAAAAGTTTGAATCCTTATCATACTGCTCTTCTCTGCTATGTATTAAACTCTCTCTAATGTGCTCAAAGCTCTCACTTTGTATTGTATAGGAGTTGAGGATATTGCATTTTTTTTATTTAAAGATTATTATAATTTATTTAAAAATATTCACATATATTTTATTTAATAGTATTATAAGATTTCTTTTATAACTCCATTTTTAATGTTGCAAATGGTTTTAAAATCATATAATTTTCAATTAAAAACATCGATACCTTATCGAATAGGACACAGTAGCCTAGTGGTATAATCGTGTACTCACGTTCGACGTTGCTTACGTCGAGATAGGAGTCCGAGCCCATATTTCCAATGAAGATCCACCGTGTAGCAAGGTTGATGCAGATTAAATCTGCGGAGGCCCCAAATCCTCTCCCTGGTGTGGTGTGGAAATTTGGAGAGGGAATTGCCAGATCAGGAGACGTCTTCTTCACTTGATAGAGGTTCAAATTTACGATCTCCGTCCCTTCTTACCCTCGGGTTGCTTCTAAGTGGACTTTAATAAAACAATAAATCAATCAAACATTATCAAATGGAATAAAGCAACTTAAAAACAGTAAAATTTCAATTTTTGAAGCTCTATAAGAGTTAATTGATTATATATTAACATGGCCCTTGGAGGCCACTCGAAGGCAAAAGGCGATTGACTTCGTTATTTTGCTCCACTGTTAAGTGACAAAAATGACACCTGAGGTGCACATCCCTCTCCAAACCTCCACACCATGCTATAATGGAGGATTGGAAGCCTCGACGGATTTAACTTACATCTACCCGCTACATAGAGGGTCTTCACTGGCATCAGGATACGAACCCACGTCTCGAGCTACGAGTCCGCGACTATGATCACTAGGCTATTACGGCCCCAAGATCAATAGGAAATTTATCAATAAAGTTATGAATCACAGAAGAAAATCTAATTCAAAAATGTTCCAAGAGCAACGTAATACAAAACAAAGACATAATCGTAAATAAAAAGCAAAATATTCGACAGAATTAATACTGTTTGTTTTATCACAAAATCGATTATAAAAAAAATGCAAAAGTGTTTAAATAATTACATGGACTATATAATTTGTAAATTGTATGATTAATACTCTCAGTTCAAAGTACAATAAATGACGGGCAATTATTATATCTTATTTAAAATTTACTTTTCAAGAATAATTAGAGAGGAAAATTCGTTATTTTAAATTTTTGAAAGGAAAGATCACTTTAAAAACAATACGTTGATCAAAAAATGTATCAAATTGAAAATTATATCTTAAGAATTCGCTTTTTTCCGCGTCCAATTGGATAAAACAGAAATAAAAAAAATATTAAAAAAAAGACCTTTGTAAATAAAAGGCTTAAAAATTCCTTTTTAATCCTCTCAATAGCGAACCAGAAACATCGTGAAGAGATTGCACACAACAGAACTAAACTCTGATATTGATCTGACCAATGCTTTGTTGAGAACAATAAAGTTATAGAGGACTGCAATAATGACTTATGAATTATCAAGACAGACTTCGAGGCAAATAGTTTGTCTATATCAGAAAAAATGTAAGATGAAACAAAACTGGACAAAAATCAGTAATATCAAATGTTATCTACTTAAGTGTCGGAGAGGTCAACTGAATGTAAGAAATATCGATGCATATCATCAATAAATAACTTATTAGTCAGGGTGTTTTAAAACTAATGGATAAAAATTTAAGGGGTGATAGAAAACATCTAAACAATCAATTTTTACCATACATGCATAGGCGGGGAGCAAGGGATCTTAAACATCCTCATTTCTACCCTAGATCTTAGGAGACTTGGTGACGTATTGTAATCAGGAAAAGGCCATACCTCCTGAAATCCATAGTAGAAATGACGATGTGTAAGGGAACTCGCGCTTTATGATTTCTATAACAACGCCATCTAGCGGTTCACCTCTTACTCTCCACCTATGAATTGTATGGCGAAAATTGCTTTTTAGATGTTTCCTATCACCCCTTAAATTTTTGCCTATGAGTTTCGAAGCACCCTGTGTAACTGTAGAGTCATATTAATTTGACACAAACTAATGAATAACTGATTGTTGAAATATTCTTTAGTATCATTGAAATTGAAATGTTGGTTTTGTAGAATTACATTCAATTAAAGCGGTAATAATTTTGCAGAAAAAATTAATAAGAATAGCGTTTCAAAGTATAAGAGGGTGAAGAAACTTCTTATTTGGCCATGTATCGTACTTTTTGAAAACTAAAATTACTCTAATTTGAAGCCGATTCCTATTCGAACCTGAAAAGGTATGGGTTATACATTATTAAAAATCCAAATTACTGATAACAGTGATTTTTATTATAATCATTTATCTCGTCAGTAGGGATACCGTTATTATACCCTTACACTTTTGTTATGCACTTCGTTAGCTGCACAATTAAGAAATCCGATCTGGGGTGATATTTCACCCCTGGTACCGTAAGTGTTTTACAGCTAAGATTTAATTTGCTGTGAAGTGCAGTAGTTATAATTTTTGTTTCTGGTAAGACAATTATAAGCTCTATTTAATAATGAGACAATTATAAACTCTATCTAAGGAAATAATTATTTTTAGAAGTGTTTTTTGCTCATTTTATTTTATTGCAATGAAGATAATTTTATAATTTGACGTTCCAAAAAAAAAAAGATGAATTGGAAAAATTTCTTATAAATATGGATGGTTTTAACGATTATGAGTACAATATGAGCGACAATGAAGAATACAGAAGACGATGATATAGAGAATGATTATCTAAACTTAAAGACCGATTAATAACACCGAATTTTCCGCATAATCTGAGGAAAATAATATTAAAAGTACTTGACGAAAAGGTTGAACATCAAAAACCCTATCCACATCAAAGTAAGATAAATGTTGAATACGTACAAGGAAAGAAGATTTTATTTGCAATAATTATAAAATTTCGAGATTCGAAGGTGTGTAAGTTTACGGAGTACCTCTCTTGCAGTTACGAGATACTTACACATTAGAACTATCGAGAGAAGAGAAAATTAAGGAAGTGACAGAAAGGGTGTGAAAGAAAAAGGGGTAATTGTGTGTACTATCCAACGTTCGTAGCCACCTACCGGCTACGAAGAACGAAGCGAGGTTTCTTCATGAGCAAGCCGCGCAGCAAAAAAGTTCCTCGAAGAATGAATTTTTTAAGAATAATTTTCATGAAATATGTGATTCTTTTAATGTGTCTAATTTCATTTACGCGTCTTTATTAAATTTATCGAGTAAAACTCATTTACCGAGGTGAAATTACTCCCATGATAATGTTAACGTGATTTCTTAGATAATACCTTTTAAGAGTTAAAATGTATTAATATGTGTTTAATTCGTATATATATATATGATAACCTTCTGAGACTAGACCGAGTTCCATCTGCTACATATTAAATATTAATTATGGGGATCAACAACTTTTTTTCTTATAATAATAGTGTTACATAAATAACGAAAAACCCCGCGAGTGTGTAGTTTAATTTTGAAAAGAAAAATTAAGTAATATTAATAAGCGAATCAATATATAGAAAAATTTATGTGCATTCAAAAAATTATTATTGTGCGAAATATCTAAGAAACGAAATCAAAAGTACGGACGCAAATTGACACAAAGTCATTGTGCCCAGTAGCCTACACATGTTTAATTCTAATAAAATTGTATCGATATAAAGGGCTTCAGGAAAAAATGTATTAAATGCAATCACTTTAATACTTTTAAGGGGGTACATTACCATTCGAGCAATATTTTAAGATGAGATATTTATAATTAAAAAGCTGTATTCATCATACATGAACACTCATACAATATACATTCAGTGAAATAAAGATTCATTTCCAAATAAACAATTTTTAAAGTTTTAAATGCTTTAAAAATCTTTCAATATATTGAAATTCGTACTAATACTATAAATTTTAATACTTTTAAAAAGCTGTTTTTCTTAATTACTGAAAAACGTCTCTCACAATTCTGTGCATAAATTTAGTTCTAATAGTGTAATTTACAGTTTTATTTTTTTTTCTATAAAACTCAACGAAAAACAGTAAAAACAGCTTTATCTAATTTGATGGCTTTTTAAAAAAATAATTATAAAGGAAAATCATTGTCCCATGAATAGATTATTGATTATTTTATACAAAACAAGCTGGAAAAAAAACTTCAAAACTTCATATTGATTACACACTGATTATTATTAATTGCCTTAGCATTTTTAATACATGATAGTTTTGAAAAATATAAAGCTGAAAAAAAGTAGTTAAAATTTTGATAGTAACAGTAAAATTATTTGGCACTCAGTAAGAAAATTTATATAACGCACTAAATGTAATCAGAGCGGCGAAATTATTTAGATTAGATATACAATTAATATTAGATATTAATTTTGTTTCGCTAATTGGGTCATTTTTGTAATAGGGTGTTTACTTAATTAGTTATATTAGTATAGGACTATACTCCCGAAATAAACGAGAGAAAAAAAAACAACCCCGAAGGCATAATATGTCTTGGTGTAAATTCCCAAAAAATATTTCTCCCTCTTAATTTTGGGATATATGAAAGAAATTTAATCAGTATCATCAACTTAAGCATAATAAAATATACTAAACAGATATTATTCGTAGGTATCTTTGTGAGTACAGAATATATTAATTAGGGCCGACTTCAGGTCAAACCTTAAATATTGTGAAAGACTGTTCAATCAGTTTAATAAAATGTCAAGCATATATATAATTTAAACGATAATTAGATTTACATACTGAAATATTTTCTATGTTTCCTAAGCTTTAATGGTTGTTTGCGCTAAGAGTTTTTGTTATTCTTAATATTCACTTAACAATCTTCTTTGAAAATGAATTTGATTTTTTTATTATTCATTTAAAATCACAACAGAAATTAAGACAGATCATATCATTACGTTTCCATAATAAGTGAGGATCGAGAAATATTTAAATAAAAAAACAAATATAAAATAAAGAAGCACTACTCACAAAGAAATATCAAGTTAGAAAAACGTAATTTGAATTTTTCAGAATGAAGTTTTTATGTGTATCACGGTTCACACCTTCTATAAACAAAAAACATAAGTTTTAAAAATACCCTGCGAAAAATGCATCAATGCGAAATTTATTAATAGGAGCATTTTTATAATGAAAAATATAATTGTGAAAACATATCTTAAAGTTCTTATCTGATTCGAATAAAACTTGTGTAAAATATTATTTTCTCATTCATTGATTGTTTCATAATCTTATTTTATATGCAATAAGAATCCAAGAAATATTTCAAAGTAAGGTTACTTTTTAGTAAAACTTTAACAGTAGTGCTATTAAAATAAGTGTAAGTTACCATCATTTTCCCATCAATTTAATTTATTGATTGTTTATTAGAGTCGCAATTAGGAGCAACTTGGTTGCTAATGACGAGGAAACTCGTAATTTTGATCCTCGGTCAAGTGACGAGGATGACATCTACCTATCCAAACTTTCAAAGATTTGGAGCCTCGAAGGACTGAATCTGTATCATTACCCTTACATGGTGAGTCTTAATGGCATCAGGACTCGAACTCTCGGCTTTACGATGAGAACACAGGCCATGAGCTAGTGACCATGACCACTCGGCTACTGGGGCATCCTTTTAACAGGAGATTTATAAAACTATTTCTTAACACTTTTTTTTCTTTCATGGCATGTTTGAGGGCCCAAACGTTTTTGATATATTAGAGAAATGTTTTTATTTTTTGTACCTTTATTTCATCAATTATTATTTTTATTTTATTCAAAATTTTTACATAAATGTAATTGTCGATAGTATTGAACATGTGTGTTTCTATGTTAAGATTTTCGCCAAAATTTGGGAATTCTTTTTCGTAACGGAATAAACTTGACGTTAAATTTAATTAAAACTTTCTTACTTCCCTAAATAAGAGTTTTATATGGTTCTTTTTAATGTTAAATATCTTTTATTTTGTGTTTTTACAATGTATTTTATTTACCTTGTAAGATAGAAGGGTTAGTGATCTATAGAAATCCATAACTGACTAAGAATTATTTTTTTAACCATAGAACTCAGAACACGCACAAAGGCTTTATACAAATATTTAACTTGAGTGCAACAACTGTTTTTCATCTAGTTTCTAACAAAAAAAATTCTGATAAATGTATCTGTACATAACAAAGTTACTAAAAGTGGCGCTGTCCAAAAAAGACACATTATTCTGTAATTACCGTAAGCAATCCCGAATAACTCTTTTTTTTCCTGAGGAATAGCGTAGAAAAGCATTTGACTAAATCAAGAGAGTCAGGCTATCCAACACCTTTAATGGAGACTAAAGACTTCTATATGTGATTGAGAGAGGGTACTTAGTCCCTTGATTAAATGAAAGTCAAGACAAAAGAATTTCATTCCCACTCTCTTGCTGAATGGGTGCCCAAAACAAAGATTTGAGGAAAAGGTAACAACTATGGACTTCATGGGTTTCTTGAAAGGTGCTGATAAGAGTTGAATTCCTTGTTTACTCGTTACAAAATTGTTGGAATTCATAATACTACTTAATACACTGAAATCGTAAAGTGATGTATTAAATTAAATATTTTCAAAGATTTAAAGTAATTTGCTTTGACGCTGATTTACGGTAAATGAGAAGTTTTTGAAAAGAAAAAGGAGTTTATTTTATGCCAAGCTTTAACAATCCCCACTTTTTTAAAATTAGAGGCAACGCATCTCGAATTCTAACACTGATATATCAGTATAATTGAGGATGCTTTTATGCACAGAAAATCACATTTATACGCATAAATATGCTCATATAATCAAGTAATAATAAATTTCTGGGACGGCCATCATAAAGTTTTAATTATTAATTACAAAATAACCGAGATATACATGGTTAACATTTACTCTGCATATTAATTGATTCTTATGAACATAATATTAATTATCACTACTAATGTTGATTTGTTTGGTTTCAGGCAGCCATGGATTAAAGTATCTAGCAGTATGGAGGAGATATAGTTCAATTTGAGATTTCTACAACGACGGTCAAGGAACCTTGGGAGAAATATATAACTCTGGATGGTGGCTATATTGAGAAATCGTAATAATAATAAATGGAAATAAGGTTAATATCTTAATTATTTTTAGTAATAATTTTTTTTAAAACTGGACCATAACCTGAGGTAATAATTAAAACTTCTGTACGGCGGGTTACTTCACTCTACGGCTTCTTGAAACCAAACAAATTAAACTTAATAGCTATAATTAACAAAATTATGAACGTAAGGGTCAAAAATAACGCAGAAAACATTATAATTGTATCCATAAATCTCGTTTTTTTTCATTGTTATAATTAAGACTTGACGATACCACTCGTAAAAATTTGTATTTATCGGTCTCGGGTACTTCTCTTTAAGTACATCTTGCATAATATTACCAGCATTTACAATTATAAAAATTTTTAAGGTACAAAAAATTATACGATGCTGTGTACTGAATATAATTTTGATTTCAAAACTAGAATTCGATACATTTTATGATCCAAATTTATCGTAATCTTTTTTACAAATTCTCTTCTATACCTAAAATTTGTGAGTATTTGTTAGAAAATATTACGTTAACTTTATAGGAAATGTCAATTTATAATAATATTATATAATTAATCTATATTTTGTAATATACAACATTAATGTGCATTAAAGATCAATTAAAATTCAATATAAAAATTATCTTGTTATCTCAGTAATTTCTTAGTACTTTCTCAGTTCAGTCGATGGTGTTGATTGATTGATTAGTTTTACTAACGTCACACTTAGAAGCAACATGGACGAAACAGCATTTTTATGGATCACTGACCTCATAATTTTGAGCCCCGGTCAACTGACGAGGACAACACCTTATTTGGAACTTTCCTCTTCAAAATTCCACACCACATCTACGGGAGAATTGGAGGCTCGACAGAGATATCGTGTGCATCAGCCTCGCTACATCAAACCATGACGAAAGTTTAGAGGAAAGTGTAAAATAATATTAAGAAACCAATTTTGAGAAAAACGTAAGTAAAATTATTTTTTCTTAGGTGTATCACTTTTGTTTACAATTTTAAAATACTACTTTCTATTCAGATAAATAATATAACAATAGAATCAAAGAAATGCTCTCTATTTTTAACTGCGAAATAAGAATAAGGCAAAATTACAATCATTTTAAAATATGAGTTACCTTACGTTTTTCTAACAAATTTATCGCGCAATTATGATTTATTAGAATTAATTATATTAGACTTAAGAGAAAATCTGTTCAAGGTTACTAAATTTAGATACATAAATTGCAGTTGGAGTGCATTAAACTAGTCGAAATGAAATTATTAGATGATATATTAACTAGAGACTCAAATATTTCAAAATCTGCATTTTGTACTTTATTTTGACATTACTTTAAAAAGTCCTCAACAAATATCTAAAGATTTTTATTTTTGATTTAATTTTTAACTTATCCAGTTTTTAATTACAGGAATCTTAAAAATGATGACATCTATTAAAAGCGAATGA
>BMAW01004698.1:106997-150745 GCA_019974015.1 Nephila pilipes | reverse complement strand
GACTGCTGCGTTTTCGGACGCTTCGGACGGCTTTCGCCAGCTGTGCCGCCACTCAGATGACTGCCGCTTCGACTCTGGAGTGTAGTGATGTATCCATGTTTCGTCCATGGTCACGTAACGACGCAAGAAATCTTTTTTGTTGCGAGTAAATAGCGATAAACAGCTTTCTGAATCATCGACTCGTTGCTGTTTTTGTTCCATCGAAAGCAATCGCGGCACCCACTTGGAAAAAACCTTTTTCACTTCACTTCAAAAAACCTTTTTCAGTAAATACACTTCCATATGATATCTGTGTCATCTCAGCAATCTCACGGAGCTTCACTTTACGATCTTTCATTATAATTTTTGTCACTTCACTCACATTTTCCGGTGTAACGGCTTCCACAGGTCTACCCGAGCGTTGCGCGTCATTTGTGTCGGTACGACCACGTTTAAACTCGGCAAACCACCGACAAATCGTTGCTTTTGATGGACAAGAGTCCGGGTAACATTTTTCAATCCATTGTTTCGCTTGCACGGTGTTTTTACCCATTAAAAAACAATGATTTATCAGAACACGAAACTCAGTTTTTTTCCATTTTTTAAACAAACTACAAAACGACTTTACTCCAACCTCGATAACTTAGCTGTTTCTGGTCCGATCGACTTAAAATTTTGACACGTTTCAAGCAAAGGTTAGTACTCTAGAAAGACCTGGTTACTAGTTTACTACGAGCGTCATCTCTGGGTTAGTCTCGGGAGTTATTGATTGATGTGTTATAGATTAAATATATAAAAAATAACGTACTAGATATAATATTTTGTTATATATAGTATAAAATATTTATTACATTTGTTTTGCATTAAATCTTCCGAAAATAACGTAGTACCACCATTAATAATTTTGTAAAAATAATTCCTATTTGTGTTGAGGAGTCGAGTGTTCCCGCCTTTCGGTTCTACGAAAAACGGATTATGAAATATTATGGACTGGAAGGGTTACTAAGCAAGTTATTAATACCAGGATAAAGGCGAACATTATTTACCTAATACTAACAGAAATACACATGTTCAAATTTTGTTACTTTATTTTCACTATAGACGCCCATTTCTTTCATATTTACGTAGATTTGTAGATAAAAACAATATCAATTGCTTTTGTTATTCTGTTAAGAATCATAGGTCGAAATTTATCAGCCCAAGAAATCTAATCAGAGAATGTAATTAATAATGCAACTATTCCTTCAAAATGCATCTCATTTTTGTATTTTAAATATCTTCTGATATTACGGATTAAGAATAACAACTTTAATTCTCAGGTGTCCCTCTTTCTACTTCGAAGATTCATTTCTCCTATTTCATATATATATATATATATATATATATATATATATATGTGTGTGTGTGTGTGTGTGTGTAATGATTTCCTTTTAATTTCCTAAAATATTTTATATTTTAACTGCTACATAGTACTGCATCCTTCGTTATTTCGTGATCCCATTCCTTAAAATCTTAAATTTATGAAATCACGTGATTTCCAAAATTGCTAAGATCAGCATTTCTCATGCTCTGAACTAATAAGTATATTCCTCTTCCACCAATTAGTTTCCTTGTGAAATACTTAAAGATACTTACATCTATTTCTATGTGATCTGCACTTCTCCGGAGAAACAAACGAGAAAAAATCACTGTTACTTCATAGCTAATTACCTTAGAGAAGGTGAAGGTGTGTTGTTTGCTGTTATTCCTGATGTATCTGCCTCCCTTTTGTGAGAGCATAAATAAGTTTGAAGTACATTGCTTTAAAGTTTTTTTTTTATTGTGCCACGATTTAATTACAAAATGCTTTCAACGCAATATTTCCAAACTACTGATGTAATATATATATATATACACACACACTCATATGTATATATATTTGAGTGTGTGTGTGTGTACGCAATAGCCCTCACATTTTGTAAACACGTTTTTTTTTTGCATATATGTTCTCGTCCTTTTACTACATGGCCTCGGAAGCCGACTGATCATGGCCGCGAACTCACAGCCGGCGGTTTTCGTCGAGTCTTGGGATCGAGCCTTGATGCCACTAAAGACCCGCCGTGTAGCCGGGGTTTATGCACGTTAAATCTGTCGATACTCAAATTCTTCCCATTGGTGTCGAAGTTAGAAGAGGGAGGTGTTAGCTCATGTATCGTCCTCGTCACTTGACCGAGGTTGAAAATTACGGTGCCCGTAGCCAATAGCTCACAAGTTGGTACAAGTGCGATGTCAATATGACAAACCAACCAAACCCTTACTATATTTTTTCTTCTTGATATAGGAATACCTATTTAGATCAGGTGATCTCTAGCTTTCCATACATGCATCTTCATAATTATACATAATTAAATATGTATGTTATTAACATGTTCTGATAATTAGAGCAATGAATTATTGGGGGTGGAGTGAGAGTCAATGGCAAAAATCAGACATTTTTTTTCTTCTGAATTATATTTTTTGGAATTAATGATTGATATCAGCATCTGATTCTGCTTGTAACATGTCATATGCAGGGGTCTGTTGTGTAACTCTTACTATGCTTTAATTAAATACATTTGATTAATTTTCCTTTTAATTTCTAGAATTAAAAATAAATCTAGGTTTAAATGTTTACATTTCTAAGTTATGTCATTTAAAATAGAAAAAGTGCATTGCATATCTACTGATGTGCACTACACATCAATTCTCCGTAATTCCTTGATTGTGTTCAAGTTAACTGTTTCCATTTATGAGTCGTAGAAAGATTTTAGAGGAGAATTTTTTTTTTATTCTTCTATTCCTAAAATTGGTTTTTGAAACTTAATTAAGAGGGGAATTATATATATATATATGCAGTAGCATACCTGTGATGTTATTTCAATCAAAAGTAATATGTAATCTTCTTTTGTTGAATATATAAATTATATTTAATTCTTCAATCCTTTAAATAACAAAATTCAAACTTTTAAACTAAATGTTTCTGAAAAATTGTTTTTTCGAAATACTTACCTTTGGATTTTTGGAGTAAATGGCAGTAAGAAAAAAAATAATAAAATGCATTAAGAGCTGGAAATTTTAGTTTCACCTCCTCGCTACTTTTCTCGTTAAATGATCAACAATATATCTAAATGTCTTCGAACCACAAATGAAGAAATATCTTTATTTGATTAAATTTAAAAATAAACTAAATATATCAACAGATTTAGGGCTCTTCTCATTAAACAAACCGATTGTGTAACGAAAGCAAAACTTCCTTCTGTGCTAATTTAAGCTTGTGATTGTCTTTAATTCAAATTCTATGTATAAGTTTCATTACATTATTCGATATAATTTTGTATTACTTTAATCGTCTTTTAAATAGTTTTACATTAATTTTAGAGTATTTAAAGACCTCATTTGATGAATGTATAATTGATACAACGATCCCATGTATGGGAGAAGATATGCCTAACTTAAGAAATAGTTCGTTAATTTAATACTAACTGCTTTGGAATTTGAAGAAACAAAAAATGTACATATTCGGCTTTTTTCACGGAAGCTGAAGAAATGCATCCAGTAACTGCGAGGGAGTTTCGTAAGGCTCTACTTATTAGACTACAAAAAAAAAACAAGCTATATTCGTATAAAATATATCCTCTATGTTAATTGATCTTTATGTATATAATGTTGTAAATTACAGCTATTAATGTTGATTTATTTAGTTTTAGGAAGCCGTAGATAGAAGTAACCCACAATATGGAAAAGATAAGAGTTCAATCTTCTTTAGCTCTACAATGACGGCCTTCGAAAGGTCAAGAGATCCTGGGAGATAAGTATAACTCTCGATGGCGATTAAATAGAAAAACCTTAAGAATAATAAATAAAAATTAGGTTTCTATCTCAATTATTTTTAGTTATAATTAATACTTCCCAACACCTCGTGATAATAATTAAAACATTACGATCCAGCGAGTTACTTCAATCTGCGTTTTCCTGAAACTAAACAAAATAGCGTTAACAGATGTAATTTACAACTTAATACACATGAAGATAAATTAATATGCAGATTAAATTGTGTCCATATTACTCGGTTCTTACTAATAATAAGAACTTGGCGATACTTCTGATAAATATTTATATATTTGCGAGTAGAGTACTTTTCATTAGGTGCATATTACATAATATGCATTGCCTTTATGATTTTAAAATTTTTAAAGTACTAATTAATATTCAATGCTGTGTACTGAATATAATTTTGAATTGAAAGTCAACCGTTTCTCGTACTATGAGATTAATGAGTTCTCCAGAAGTCTTTACAGTTTACTTTTGCAATTTTATTTTTAAAATAGTTATATTACATTATTCTTGTCTTCTTCTTTAAAATTACAAAAAGGTCTTAAATAATGGTGAACGTGTTAAATTCAAATTCTTTTGCTCGCAATGACGAACTCTAAAGGCTCGCTACTCATGAATATGTCAGGTAAAAAACTCGAAGTTACGAGTTTGAGCTCTTTCAATCGAGAGGCAACTCGTGATTATGCCAGCTATCCTACTGATGTTCGACCTCAGAAAAATCGTGCGAATGACTTTTATAACACGAGAGAGTAATAACTACTGATCGTGACAGCACGAATCCAATATTCAAAGAGTAACTTTGCTTTAGATTTTTGGAGGTGATATACAAAAGCACTTAGATATGCAGAATAGCTCTCGTTAAATCTAATGCACATCGTTCGCAGTGATGGAAAAAATTCCTGATTTTTCTCTAACAAGGTTCGCGCATTTTCTACAAAATCTGCGAGTGTGATACTTGCAGTTTTTGCTCATATGCTTTACCAGAAAAAGCACCCTCAAAACTTTCTTACTATCTCGAAAATTACTATTGTTTTACATTTCGAAGAGGGTTAAATAATCAAGAATTTTTAATTTATTTCTAATATTTCTTCTAACCATTAATTAATAATATTCTTAGACTTGTAAAAAAAGACAACTCGCATATACAGCATAATAAAAAAAAATCTACATATGCGACTCTTCTGCAGATGATAAAATGTTTGTTATTTAACATATAAAATTTATATTCAGTCGCATAAAAAGACAAAGAAAATTATATTTAATGAGACAATAGTAGTAAAAATAATTTTGGGAAATTAAGCAATATATTTAAAGTTCCAAGTATACATTGTTTTACTGTATTTATAAAGAAATAATTTTTTTTGTATTTAGTGTTTAGAATGTGCGTTTTGCATTATTAAAATTTTTGTAGTGATATGGGTGATGTGATGTTTTGCTTAAGAAACTTAATATTTTACATTGACTCACCGTTTTCATTGCCTCCATTTTGATTTTTTTCTGTTTAACTGATTTAATTTTTTCACAAATTTGATCCATTTTTTATATATTTTTGTTCAGTTCCCATTTGTTGGTGGGAAGATATTAAAATAGAATAATAATTTGAACATCAAGAACAATTTTTTCCGCAAATAATATTACAATGTGTCACCTGAAAGTCGCTTTTCTTCCTACACTGGCACTTGACAGGAACGTGAATTTACAATTGTACATAAAGAATATAATTAAAACAACTTAATTATTTTCCATTACAATTACTACAATTACATTTACTTACAGTTGCATTTACTTACCCTATACGACTAAATTGATAGTAAAAATACAAAAAAGATCCGAGTAAAGCAGTAAAAACGACAGAGAAATCAAATTACACATGCACTGCATCTGCAAACTAGAAAAGCCGTGCAAGCAGTGCAGTACGGCGTTCGGATAAACTAGACAATGGGTGAAAATTCTTTTTAAGATTCCATTTTTGCTTCGAAACCATACAATTTAAGAACTACATTCTTAATCAGTAAGATAAAAGACATTACATATAGGGTATGATTATTTTGATAATTTATCCTAAAAATTTTCGCAATTGAAAAAGTATTTGAATTACAGTTTGTTGCAATAAAAATTGTGGCGTAAAGTTCAAGATTTTTTTTATCAAAGATTAATTTCAAAAACACAGGTATCAGTTTATTTTATTTTATTTATTTATTTTTGCTAAATTATGAGCAATTATATTTCGAAAACATTTTTCAAATATCAAATCGTATTTAATAATTTTAATGTAGTAGAAAATGTTACAAAAATAAAATTGTGTACAGTATAAACACGTTGCTCTTAAAAACCTTTCACACTAAATTTCATATCGATTCCCAAAAAAGAAAATACTTATAAGAATAAGATTTTTTAGCATTCTTGATCACGTGTCTTCTTCCTCTAGTTCTATTGTTACAGTTTCAAGCAAGTTCCAAGCCCATGAAAGCATTTTCCTTCATGAAATATTCGAATTGCTTGATTAAAATACAAAGGGCGCAAAATAAGATTGAAAGTTTGTAGGAATACGTAAATTATAAACACTTCTATTGCATTTGAATCCATACAATAACAAACCTTCTCTCGCCGCCGCGAAAAGTAAATATCATTCTAAAAGGCTCTTTTATCCCAATGCAAGAGCTTTTCTAAATAAACTATTTGAGCATTGGGAATATGGAAATGGTTTGTAAGGAAGGAGGGGGACATCAAAACAACGATGGGTTCTCACGGCGCCTCATGGATCGACTGTTTGAAATGCCCCCGTTTTATGAGGCAATATGGGTAAACGAATTTTCGGAATGTTTCAGATATTTCAAAGGGAAGGAAGCAAATATACCAGAGCAATCGAAAGCTGCAACGTTTTATCTACCAAGAGGTGATCTTTTAGAAATTCCCTGTCTCACTCAAATATTGCAAAGCAGCAATAACGGATGCTAAGGAAACGAATGCTGGAATTTAAAGCAAATACCGAGAATCAAACAAACCGTTAAAGTAGATGTCCTTGAATATTTTCCAAGATTATGAACAATGCCGAAAGAATGTGATACTGTTCAGTTTCCTCCGTTTTCTAACAGCACGTAATTTATAGTAAAGTCATGAATTATTTAAGAAGAATGCTAGAACTTCTCCAATTTATTTGTCTTTTTATTAGCATAGCGAAAATTATTTTTCATTAGAAATTAATCAGTACAAAGCATCTTGAGGATGTCTTCAGTTGTTAGGTTTAAGATTACCATCGAAACTCGGAATATTTGTTTCAGACAAAAACAATTCCAATAATTGTATCGTAATTTTGCGTTTGTAATGCACACAGAGAGTGCAACATTTCATTATACTATTCACTTCTGCTTGTATTAACTAACTTTTCCAGAAATTCATGTACATCTTATACGTTTTCTTCTGTATTCTGGCAATAAATTGATTACTAACATTACATATATTAAAGAGAAAAACTGTGAATTTAAGGGGCATATTACTGTTAAGTGTGATAAATCTAGCACTTTAAAGTTCATAATAATTTTAAATAATTTATAAGATATCGCATAGTAATAAATATTTTTGTGACACAATTTATTGGTACACTGATCTACTCGCACAATCCTCAAAATATTTTTGCTTCAGAATATATAATTTTTTTTCTTCATAATTCAAAGAATCACTTAGATGTATAGTTAAACTAATAATATTTAACACATTTTTTAAAAAAATCAATATTTAAGTCTTATTGAAAATTAGCAATATCTTGTAAAATTTTGAATATGTATCTAACCCCCTAAACAATATCATAATATATACGAAACAGAATAATTTTATTACACGTTATGCGAAATAACATGATAATATAACTGTAAAATGTCTATACATTATATTAAATTACTTTTAAGATTCCTTGCACTAAACGATGAAAAATCACGTTTAGAGAAAATCAACTTTAAAGTTTTTGGTACAGTTACGAACTTATCAAAATTAAACACGTACATTTTCAATCATATCTCGGGAAATAATAAAAATATTTTCATGGCGTATGTCTTAACATTTTCAAGAAAATCTATATTTTTACTCAAATATTTTTTTAGAAAATCACTTTTCGTAAAGGTCTTGCGACCTCTGAAAGAATGTATATAAATTTTAAGAATAAGTGGGCATACGTTTTGTAAATCGCGAAATAGTATACTAATATTGGGATATTTTTCTAAAATCGTGCTCCGAGATTGGATAATCCTCTTTCACATTACACGAAAATAGTGTCTCACATATTTTCAAAAACTAAACTTCTTGGTAATTTTCTGAGACATAATGTTGAAGGCATCGCAAAAAGCTTAAACATCGTCAAGCGATACAGTTCTGGTAGGGAAAAAAAAATCAAAAAGTAAAAAGGAAGATATACTAAAACCTGAACTTTGTTTTTCCCTCAACGCAATATAAGCTTCTATAATTAATTATGTTTGAGCAGCTTACGATAAACAATATTGTAAAACAACTAACTGGATGAAAGAAGTTAATATGCATCTTTCTTGCCCCAATGAATAACACCTGACCTGCTTGAGCAGATGTTTCAAAGGAAAGAGATAAGTTTTTATTCATTTGTTTGATGACGAAATTTATGAAAAATGATTTTTAAGTAAAGAAAAAGCTACACAAATATTAATTTTAAAGCTTTGTTTAAAATAATTGAACGCTTAATCCTACACATCATGATAAGATTAGGATATTAATATTTTATAGATAAGTTATATTATGTAATCCGCGACGTTAGTGCGTGTGGAGAAGTACTTGCTTGCGTGCTTTGCCAACATAAAAATTACACTACATTAGCTCAATTTTTCTGATAACTTTTAATAAATATTACTTTTATTTTATGTCTAAAAAGTAGTTGTTAAATCTAGCTGTTATTTTTTTAAAAAAATTAAACTAAAAACAACAAATACTTTTTACTTGAATTTATTTTGACCAGTATTTATGTAACGTCATATTTATCAAAGCAAAATTAATCTCATTTCACGTTAATAAAAGTTAGTTTTGCAAATTATCTCCTAATTTTAGTTGAGTATTATGGGTTATGCATAATAAGTACTTCATTCAGTAATTTTGTAACCATTCTGAGAATAAATACTTCATTTTGAAGAGAAGAGATTTTAATTTCCTTTATTAGAAAACAGGCCATCACAAGTATAATAAGCTATGAAACTCCCATTTATTTGGGTTTTAAGCTATTCTCTAGGTAGTTTAGACAGTCATATTTTTTTTAAAAAATACCAGCATAATTGGATATTATTTTCCGAAGTTATTGAATCTAACGTGACATCGCAGAAAATAGTAACACGTGAAGCTTTTTTTAAGGGTTGGCCTTAGAAATTTATATTTGACAGATTACAGCTATTTTTAATGGTATACAATTAAGTTATTTTAGATAAAGCCTGACAGAGATCCAATGGTGTATCCAGAAATTAATTTTCGGGAGGTGCGTATCATCATTGCCATAAAAGAAGTAATTTTTACAAAGTTTATCTGTATTTCACTTGGTGTGTGTTATCAAATTTTCGATCGTTAATTTAACCAACTTCCCACCAAGCTAGAGCTCTGAAACCTTGGGAATCGTTCTTACTCGCCTAACAATGCAATATTTAGACATTTGCGACAAGTTTTAACTAATATTTCAATATTTTTTTTATAAACTTTGACACCATATGAAAACGTTGTTTTTAAAAACGTTGGTTTTTATCTCGAATTATTTAATTTAAAATTATCACTTGGTAAAAAAGTAAATAACACGCTATTTCAGTCTTATTTCTTCTATTTTAAACTGCTGAAGTAAACTGCTCCTTCATACAAAAATTCATTCTGCTCATCCCAAAAACAGATAATATCTTAAACTCGGTTTTACTAAAATTCAGTAAGTTACTATTAGAATAAACTACTAAAAGCTGTCATTTAGGAATTAAAATAGATGAAACTGACCTGTTTAACATACCTAAATAATATACGAAATGCTGTACACAATTAATTCAAATATGTGATTAATTAAACACCCAAAACGATTAAGCAACGATAGATTTGTTGCCTAAATTTCCAAAAAAAATACGATTTTATGTATTTTGTTTGAAGTAGAAAATTTCAGCATATATATATATATAAAAATCAAATAAACATATTCCGAGCTTTTATAAGAATCACAAATAAATTTTGTCAATTATTATATCGCGTGTGTGTATGATTTGACTCGTCTTCTTTTATTTTGTATTTAAAATTGAATCTTTGGTTTGAATCACTCACACTAGAACACTAACAGAATATCTATGATTGTGTAACCAAAATGCTATGACACTGATCTCATTCGATTTTATCTCATAAGCTTTGGCGGAAATCTGGCAAAGCAAGCTATTGAGGTAGAAACAAAAAGATTTGAAGGAATATTTCCTTCTCATTGTTTCCGATATTAACTAGATGTACCTAAACTATCCCTATATTTTATCAAAAAAAATATTTATGAATGTTGCTAAGCCTTATTGACATCATAGGCATAAATTCCTAACATAATTAAACATATTTAAGAGGCAATATAAATGTTATATTCCTTCCTATTTTATATAATAAAAGTTCAGGGTATTCAGAACGAGATATATAAATGATGAGATGTCATCTTCTGTAAATTGTTTCTATTCAAAATAAAAACTGTTCGAAATTTTCTGTATAAAAATTAAAGCCAAAACAAATGCATTCATACTACATTCATACTATAGAAATTATATCGTATAAACAAACAAATTTAATTAAGAATTTAAAGATTTTTAATAAAGATAATAGCCAGATAAAATGTTGCCACTTAAGAAAAAATTAAGTAAGAAATAATATTAAGTTAAAAACACACATTGTAACGAAAGTATCTGATAATGAGTACAGAAATCTTTAAGAAATTGTATTACTTTCCGGCGTGTTTTCCTCTTTTACGAATATTCCCTTGAATCAATACATTCATTACTGTAAAGTGTTTTCAGTCTTAGATGCGTCTAAGAATTAGTTAATATGAAAAAAAAGGGATCATACCCTAATTTCGCTGAGAACAAAGTCTTTGCTTAAAAATCTGTATGTTGTATATATTTTCCTTTTACGAGTGACGACCATTAGCATTCTTATTTATTCTTCACCTTTCTTCCACGCGATCGGTACAAGTTATTTATAATCTTATGTAATATTTCCTATAGTATAATATATTAAAATAGTACAGGAGCATATTAAAGTTTTGTATTCAAACAATTTTTTTTAGATTTAGGTTATATCAAAGGACATTGATAAATGTTGAATATGAACGGTCCAAATCAGACAGATTACAGATATTTTACTTTGCAATCAATTAAAAGTTAAGAAACAGATTCAGAACACTCAAGGGCCGTTTTAATCGAGTGGTCATGATCGAGAGTTCGCAGCAGGCGCTGTTTTTGTCGAGTCATGTTTTCGAGTCGTGATGCCACTAAACACACTACGTGTAACAGGTCTGATACACGTTAAGTTTGTTGTGGCCCCAAGTCTGTAGAATATAGGAGAGGGAAATGCCAGAGCTTAGTTGTCGTCCTCATCATTTGAACGTGGCTCAAAACTGGAAGATCCGTCGCCAATAGCTTTATGTTACTTCGCAGTGGGATGTGAATAAACAGTACGTTCTACATTTAAATGAATCCTCTAAGCATTAATAACCATTCCATATACACATATTTACATTAATGACAATATTTTCAGTTTTGTTTTCGATTAGTACTTGGAAATAGTACCTGAATAATTCGAATTCAATAAAATCAATTTATTGTTAGCTAATATTTTAAAAATAAAGTTAAACATAAAATAAAATGACTATTTATTCATTTCACTCTAAAAACAGTAAGATAACAACATTTAAATACTTTTTGCATAGATTTTATGTTGTCCATGAAAAGAAAAATGCTGTAGAAAATGATTCTTGTTCTCTCATGCAGGATCTCCAATATTTTGAACATTACATGTATAAGAGATTACCGTTCTATTGGAATAAATTTTGTTCCAAAATTCCGTGATTTTCTAGGTATAGAGATCCCATATATTCTTATTATTTCTCTATTTTAAAAACAAAACAAACGGTGGAACATTTTCTTATCCACGTGAATTTAGCTGAATTCAAAACCTATTATGGATGCGTTTCTGAACAAAAACATTTTTACACGTCAGCTGTTTCCATATAAAATAAATTTTAAGTGTTTTGAAATAGAAATAAAAAAAAAGTATTTCAATAGACTAATGTGTAAATTATTTGTGTTTTTCTAGAATTTTAATCTTTTTTTTTCTTATTCGCGAACAAATATTTTATTAATTTTCTATTTGTGTAACTCTTGTCAAATGGATAATTCTTTTATAAAAATGTGGTTATTGAATAAAACTTTATTCACTATATTATAGCAAAAATCATTATTTTATAACTACAAGCTAATTTAGGAGTATGAAAATTTGATTAAATTATATTAATAAATTATTAATTTCAATAATTTTGAAAATGTTAACCCATAATTTGTTTTCCAGAACTTTCTACCCTTTTCTTATCGATATGTGAAAAAGTATCAGTTATTCAAATAATTTAAGTAATGTAGTTTTACGAATAAAATAAGATATGCGTGTTTTCATTGATAGGATAAATATATATATATATATATAAATTAAATAAACAGAAAAAGTTGAAAAATAAACAAAACATTAAGAAATTAAAAAACATGAATTTTGAAAATTTTAAAAACCGTGAAATTTTTTGAATAGACAAAAATGGAGAAAAATATAAAGAAAAAGAAAAAAAATGTAAAACTGTATATATATATATATATATATATATATATATATATATATATATATATGGTTGGAGGTGCTTGTGTATTCATACAGTTTTAAATTTTTCTTTTGAATTGTTTTTTTTTTATTTTTTTGCTTCAATTTTAATTTTATGTTTAGTTATTCAAAGAGTATTTTATATTTTAGGAAGTTATTAATTTTATTATTATTTTTTTAATTTTAGAAAAATTTTAAATTATTAATTTAATTTATTAATTTTAGAAAAAATTTAAATCACGACTTGCTGTCATTTGAATCTATTTTTTAATAAGTGGAATGTACATGCGTATTGCGTCGTCCATAATATCCTTAGATTATGTTTTTTATGCTATATTCGGAAAACTTAGAAAAAAGATTCAAAGTCGCGAATTCGTGACCGCCATTGTTTCGCCGAGTCCTGATCGCATATCGCATATCGGGGCCGTTGCAAGCTTAGTCAATCAAAGCCAAATTTCTCCCACTGGCATGCTGTGGAAGTTTGGAGAGGGTGGTATCGGCTAAGGTGTCGTCCTGAGCACATGAGCGACTAACAAAATTAGAAAGTCCGTTGCCAATAGCTCCGTTGCTAATAATTAGGATGTTATTAAGCAATCAATCTTCTTAGAAGTCATTTATTTTCTAGAAAAGTAACAAAATTGAAGGTTAAGTAAAAAAAAAATATTGTATTAGTTTTGGGTAAATTTGTAAAGTAAAAGGTTTTTTAATAAGTTTCAGGTGTTATGTGTTGGACATACTAATTAGCTGAATTTAGCAATATGTTTCGCTTATTATTATGCTATAACATTTAACATTTTAAATTTACAAAAAAATGTCTTCATTGTCAAAAAATTGTCTTTTTGTAGTCATTTAATTAAAAAAAATCGTAATATATCTGTTATATTTCTAATAAATAACACTTGACAAGTATAAATAAATTCATTTTTAATGCATAAATTTTATAATTTGTAGTAAATTTAAATAGAGAAAATGATGCTTTACTTAAAAAGGCATCTAACAATGGCCCAAAGTGAATCAGGGGAATCTTCCTTAAAGATATTCTTGCTTTTATTATGTATATACCTAATAAAATTTCTCATTTTTTTTCTACAAAATATTCTGAATTATCAGATAGTTTTACTTGTTTTTTGCTTAATTTAGTTAACACGTAAAGTTAAGATTTCGAATCTTCTTATGTTACTTTTCTTCCAAGGCATTCGACTTCGACAGCATTAAAAACTATTTTGGCTTAAATTCCTACTTTTACAGTTTATTTTGAATCTTTTAGTTATTAAGTATTGCAAAAAAATCCTTAAAGTATTTTTAAGGGAAAGGAAACATGTGTGTAAAAAAAATTTAAACTAATACTTATCTATGCTTCATAAATAATGACGTTTTACTATATGTTATGTTATTTAATACTAAATAATCAAATGTATTTTAATCTCATTGCAAAAAAAATCTAATTAATGTACAATAAACGATGCAAAGTAATACCGGAAATAAATAGTCTTGAAGAAGGGGCAAGGTAACAAAATGGCTAATTTGAGCTTAAAGAAAGCAAGAAGGAGTAAATGTTGCCTATTTTGTAGCACGTGACCTTTTGGATTATTACTAATTCTTTTCTTTTTGGTTTTACTTTCTATTTTACATTTATTCCAGATCGTTTTATATAATTCCTTAAAAAAGTTGCCTCAAGTTTTAGTTTATAATACTTGAAATTATTATAATCATTACAGTATTTTTTGTTTTAAAATGTGTCGAAAAATATAAATTTGCGTAATGTTAAGAAAGAAAAAGAATATTTTAACAATATAAGGGAATAATTTACTTTTGTTAGCCTAAAAATTAGTTTTGTTTAAATATAGCGCCTAATTTTCATGCAGACATCATTATCTCTATTAGTTCCAGCAAAACATGTATCACACCACAGGCGAAGATTAAATTTGTTATGAAATTGTATTATTCTTCAAGAAATTATTGAAAATCAAAGACTCTTAGACATAATATTTTTAATTCATTATGAGGTTCATTAACAAAAAAAGAATAGTAACTTAAAAATGAAAGAGAAATGAACTTATGCGAAGTTACTACTGTATTTATGATTATAAAAAGGCCATAACATAGATTAATTTGATTTTTAACTTGCTTTAAGCTTTAAACTTTTCTGTGTGTGTGTTCCAAATAAATATTCAATTTTTAATTAATTTTCAAATCCTTTGCTAGTTTTACATTTCAAAATTGATCTGCTAAACATACTGCATGAATAAACATATATTAATATTTGATCGAGAACTCGCGGCTAGCGTTATTGTCGTCGAGTCGTGAGATCGAGCCTAGGTGGCCCTTAAGACCCTCTTTGTAGCTGGGCTGATACATGTTAAATCTATCAAGGTTCCAAGTCCTCCTTTTGACATGATGCAGATATTTGGAGATGGTTGTGCCAGCTCAGGTGTCATCCTCGTTATTTAACCGAAGTCAAGTTTACGAGGTCCGTCGCCAATAGCCCTCGTTGCTTTTGATTGTGACGTTAATACCAAAACAATATAAAGATATTCACTTATCAGGGCATTGTAAACTGAAACATTGATACAATCCGATCATAGTAATAAACTAACTCATTCTTGATGTCTCAGACAATTAATTAAATAAAAATCATTTGTATCCTCTCAAAATTAGTAAAAACAATTTTACTAATTTTATAAGTAAAATAAGTATAAGTACAATATTTTTGTAAGTAGTTTTATATGTAAATTTCATAATAGATTTTACTAATTTTTCGCTCATTTAATGATGAGCAAGTTTGTGTATTATTTCAAAGATCATTTTAAGCGTATTTATTTTAATAAATGTTGCTCTAGAAATGAATAAAGGGCAATTGATAGTAAATTTAATCATCTCGAAACATGGTTAAAGATATCTTCTCTAGAGTTTCCCTTTTGATGCATTCATATTAAACCAATGGGGACCTTTAATTATACTTCAGTCTTTTTTATTCCCCCGATGATCTTCGATGAAAATGAAACTAATACTATAATCCGACTCTGTTCGCAACTTCGTCGTTTGGGCAAAGTATTTTGCATATTTAATCACCAATTTTTAATAGCAAGGCTACAGCCTCACACTGCTATGTACAAATTTGATACGGCATCGTAATGTATTGTATTCGTGTCGTGATGAGCTCTAGCGGCATTTCATTGATTCGTTTGGAATATTTCTGTCATTTCATTTTAATGTTTCCGCCTCTCTTAGCTTTAAAAATTGTTTAATTACCAAAATCATTCAGTTCCCGAACACATTTCTATTTAGTTTTACTTCTTTCAAATATAAACCAGATTAATAATGGCAATGAAACGTGCGAGTGTATAATTTTAATCTTAAAAATATTCGAATTACTCTACTCATCCAATGAGATAATTTAAACTTCTAGAAAAAAAACAAGACTTAATGTAAAACAATATTCATTTGATTTTCATTAGATGTAATCTCATGCAGATATAAAAAAATGAAGTTGTTGATATCGTTGCTAAATTTGGATCCGGTAAAATATCTTCTACCATTCCATACCGCTATACGAATATCATCAAATGCAATAAAACAGCCATTCAATTATCATTGGCAAGATCAATGGAATCTTGAAATAAATAATAAACTAAATCATGTTAATTCCAATATTTTTTTTCATTGAAAATCAGTTTCATATAGAAGACAGGAAGTGATCATAACTCCTTTACTTATATAACAAACGAGACTTACACATAAGCATCTCTTTCTGAGGAAAGACCATCGTGTTTGTCCTCTGACTATGTGAACATATTTTAACTGAATGGTCTGCTTTTAACACACTGCTCTCAAACATTTTAGACCTTTTACACTTTCTTTAATTAACTTGGTTGGGGAAAATCCCCAAACAGAATTATTTCACTTCTTAAATGACATTGGTTGTACCGCATACATTTAATTTTATTAAAATTTATTTTGTTCTCTATCATCTGTTTTAGTTTTAAATTGTTTTATTAAAAAAATAATTGTAATAATTTATTCTTGAGTTTGGTACAATTTATCCCAAGAGGATTAAGTGTCATTAATTAAACCAATAAGCCAACCAATCAACTAGCCTAACTCTGTGTGTCGATGCTTTAATTCTAAATGTACCACCCTGACTCCCGAGAAGTTCATGTTGAATAAGGACGGATGATTCAAAGCTTCGATGTACGTTCAATAAATCCTTAGAAAATCCAAGAGATGGCGCTCGTAGCTTCGAAAATGGTTTGTTTTTAGTAAGCATCATGTCTCACTAGACAGCTGTATATGTCTCAAATACTAGTATTCGTGATCATGACGCCTTTCTCACCTCAGAAATTCTTTGTCATAATTTTTCCTGCAGATGTGATCTTCTTTGCTTTTTTGGAAAAGATACACCAGAAGTAATCCAACGTTATCATTTTTGATTGATTTACTGTGCATTTATGATGAATCCATATCTCGCCGACGGTGACAAATCGACTCAGCCGCAATCTCTACCAAATCAAAACTAATATATAAATAATGTCAAATTTGCTTCAGCTCCATTCAACAGATTGCAGCACCCATTAGTAATAACATGATGCCATCTGTCTTCAAAAACAAGTATTTTTTGAGCCACTCTCGTACAACATTTAACTAACAACCTATTTGTTAAACATTTGTAAAAAATAAAAACAATTTAGATAAACAAATAATAATGGCTTCGAAATGAATGATTTTTAGAAAAGAACGAAAAAACAAATCGAATTCTATTATATTTCTATGAGGCTATCATTTTAACCGCCTTTTACTACGTCATCGAGAAATGATAGGCATTATTGCCAAAAGAGCATCAAACAGACGAAATTCAGTTCATTAACATTAAATTGATCCGCAATTTGTTTGTTTCACAACTAAATTTTAATGTGTTAATATTGTGACATTTTTCCTTCATTATTTAATTCTAACGCCCTCTTTCCGTCTAATTAAATAGTCAATAATTGCTAGACTCTGATTAAAGCTGCCTCAAAGTATCAAAAAATACTTTATTAATCACTAAAGAATATATAAATAAGGTTACTCTCTTTCAAATCCCACTTAACTTGACAATCTTAGAATATGATTTTAAAATGAAGTCTTAGTTTGCCAAATCACTCATTGAGATTCAAATACTTCTCGCTAAAAGTGGGTTCGTACCTAAGTATTTAGACACACACACAAATAGTCACTTCCATCCGAAAGATTAATTACGATGCTTTAATCCAATTTACCAAACACTATTAGCTTATCCTCAATCTCCCTTCATCTCCCTTTCAATTTTCTCATTTTTGTAAAATTATCTCTAACTCAACTCACTTTATGACGGCGAACTATTCCTATTTGCCTCTTGTACCATAGCTAAACTCAATGTACAATAAATCGATCAAGAAGACTTTACATAGGTTTCATACACTATGTTTATTGACTAATTGCTAGTATAACGATAAATGTAAGCGACTCTCCCCAAATATCGCCTTAAATATATTAACTTGGTCTACCAATATCAAACTAACAGAGTCTTACCAATATCGTAAAGTTGAGGCTGTCTCGACTTCCAGGTTTCTCTAAGCTACTGATAATTTGTAGCAATCCTCGACCCCGTCTTCGACTCTGGAACAATTGCCCTACGCTAGAACCACTCGACCTCATTCGAGTGTCTCAAGCTTAACTTATATATTTCCTATTTCCTTCACTTCACTTTATTTCTACCTGCTTGTAATTTAAATATTCATGTTTCATTTTGGGTTTGGCAAAGGTTGTTTAGAAAAAGCAATCAATCTGAATTAAAAGTCCCCAAAGTTAGTGAAGAGAAAACTGCCAATAGCCAAACGTCTCAACTTCGCTACTTATTTCATCTGTTTAACTTAATATCGTTTCATTTTGGTTGGGAAGAAATTGTAATTTTAGGGAATTCAAATTATTAAAAGGCCTCCGAGGTTTTAGTAAAGAGAAAATCGTAAATAGCCCAACGTCACAATATGGTTGCTTATTTTTCAGCTTAAACAGCATTATACCTCTGTTGCCGGATCTCTGCCTTGCTAGGTTTACTTTAAGGATTAAAAACACGTTCATTGTCTAAATGGTGTCGCTGGAACTGAAAGTCCTACATGAAAGCACATACCAGTGATTGACTGAGATCTTTAAAGCATGCTCCATTATCGATAGTCCCTCCAGAAACCCCTATCTATTAAACAACGATTATTCTTCTAATAAGTGGCTGGGTATTGACACACCACTCCATTACCACGAATACGATACCTCGAATTCGCAATCAACGAATAAACTCGCGCTAAATCACTGCTCATTAATCGATTGGCCGGCGAACTCTGATAGTGAATGATTACGACAAGTGTCATCATCCGTTAATTATAATTCCGAGATACCGAGATTGTCTCCCCGCGTGAGTTCAACACTCGAGTGATAAGTACTAATGACCCAAATACCTATGAATAATGGCTTTCAGAGAAAGATGGACTTCGTTCGTTTTCCCATTTCCTTTTCTTAATGTGAGAACGATTTTCTTTTCCAAAGAGACAAAAATTTGCTCCACGGTTTTCCTTTTTTTTTTTTCTTTTTACAGAGTGTATCCAGTTAGTTCATTAGGAACGGAGAAATTATTAGGAAATATTTCTCGACTGGGAAATTAAGAGAGATCGAGCTAGAAGAAATGAGTAAAATTATCCAGTTGGGATACCATTTTTACAATGTTCAAATTTTTCGATTAAAAGTGATTTATAATATATTAATGGTCCATTTTATTTTAAGCAGCAAACCTTTTTCGGTGATTTTTTTATGTTCTCTTCAATCCCATTAATAATTTTTCGAGTTGAAACTGCTGAAATGTTATGAAGGTCTCTTTTTTTATTATGTAGCTCAACTTAGCTTATACGGGGTCAAATTGTATTTTAAAATAAAGTTGCACTTAATGATGAAATAGTGATCTAGATAATGGGTAATTCTTGACAAAATATATTCTTTTTTTTTTTTTTTTTTTCAAATTTTTTTCAGAAATTCTATTTACTTTTTGAACTAGGGTGGTTCTCAAAAAGTTGTTAAGGCAAGTTGCTGTTACCATTGCTAGCTACCATCTATTAAAAGGCTCAAAAAAATTCGACATAAATTCGTACGCTGGTTTTGATTTGGCAATCATTTTTGCCTAATCAAAGTTTGATTTCTGTCGTTTCGAGTCGTCACAATCAATAAGACTATCGTTATAGAAGTACATCGTAAATCAAAACAATACGATACTTCCTGTGAATCTACTCAAGATAGTGAATATAATCTCATTGGAAGCTATGGCGATGACTTTTTGGGATGTGAACTCGTGGAATTCTTAGGAACAGGAAAAATGATTACTACCCATTACTACAGAGAGTTATCCAGTTTCTCATTCCTAACATTGATACTATTTGAACCAACCTCGTAAGCTGATGATATGAGATTTCTTTCAATTAACATTAAATTTCAGAGAAAACTTCATGTTGATCTCAATGAACAATCAAATTATTTCCAGCTTCTTGTTGATTTCAATATACAGGCATTTTGGAAGCGAAAGGCGGATGAAAATATTTTCAGATTTCCTCCAAATGTGTATAAGTATTTAATTTTGTAACGTAAAAGTTTTTCCCCCTAAATATTTAGAGTTATGGACTTCGAATGATCTTTAAGAAACCTTTTCAAGCTAAATGGCACATTAAAAATTTAGGACGTAACAAGGCTGATTACAATGAAAACTACATGCCTCTTTAAAAACTAAAATATCAATTGGATACTTTAATTTGTATCAGCAAAAATAGTTCTAGGACTTTTGCATAAGCTGTAAGCGATAACAGATAATACCAAGATAGGTACTTAACTCACAAAAGCTTTATTTGTTGCTAATATTCAAGTAGATTTATTTTGTCGAATAATGAACTAAAAATGTACCGATAAAAATATTTTCCTTTGTTGAAACTGATTGTATTCGTAAAACTGCACTTATTGTTAAGAAGGCGGATAACTTTTCATCCCCAAATACGAACTTAAAAGCTGAAAAAAATGTTTCATTTCTTTTCATTGTGTCTAAATTATTTGAATGAACTTTTTTATTTGAAAGTCTGAATTAAAGTCCTTGAATAAAAAAAAAAAACGCATTTTAGGACAGAGTGAAGAATACGGTCTTAGATTCAATTTATATATCTTCATTTATGCTACATGGAACTAAGAGATCAGGAACAATAAAAAATGTGTGTTAGATTTGAATTAAACTTTTGTTAGGTCTGTATTTAAGTTAATTTTTTACTTATATTTTTTACACGGAATAACAAATTCAGAGTTGTTACAGCAGCATTTTTTAAAAAATTTCATATTGAATTTAAAAATAAAACCCTAGTGTATCCCCTCACCTCACCTCACATCAGATATTTTTATTTTCTTATTATTTCCCTTTTTTCAAATTCCACATTTTAACTATAATATATGCAATGTCACTTAGCCTTTAAGGTAGCATTTTGATAAAGTAAAATAATTCTTTACCCTGAAATTTTTAATGTAAAAACGAAAGATCTCAACGTTACTTTATTTATTTGATATTTCTCTATTTAGTTCCATGTCTATTTATAGAAGAAAAAAATTATGCCTCTAGTAGAAAAGTGCCCAAAAATCACGCATCAGGGAAAAGTTCTCTGCAGGAATCAATCACGTAGTGTAAATAATGTACTTCAATCGCTACGTGTCTCATTTATTAATACGCCATTGCTCAGAGCAAGGTCACGATTTCATTCAAAACTCTAAAATATGCATATGAACTATGCCAATTATATATAACTAGTCTGAAAAACGTTAAAGTAACTTATATTTATGTGTTAAACGACACTATTTTTCCTGGGTAAAAAATGTTTGCATTTCAAACTTTTTTTTATCATTATAAAAATGAACTATTTTTTTTTTCAACTTAACCCTTTTGAGATGGCATTAATTGAAATAAATTTATTGTAATTTTGAATCAAGGAAAGTGCTGTAAATATATATTACTTATACAAATAAGTACTCAATTATTAATAATGTAATATTTGTTACAGTACATAATTTTTGTAGAACTCGAAAAAAAATTCTGTTTTGTTTTTTGGGATTTCGCAACCCGACTATTGTCCTGTCATGCAAATAATCATACTCATACTGAATCACACTGAAATGGATGTGTAACTTTTCCGAGAATTATTGTAAAAACATTACGCGCATAAGTATTTATTATTTTCCGTGATACAATTTTGTAATGCCGATATTCTTCTTCGATAAATCTGTATCATAATAAATACTTTGATAGCAGAAAAATGGGTTTTAATGACGTATAATATAAAGAAAATTGATATTTTGGTAGCCGTTCAAAACTCACAACCATTTCAAAGATACTAGCGTTAACGTACTGTTTTGCTGATAGGCTTGATCGAAAATTTAAATAAATAAATATTATATTCATGGAATATCTGAAACGCTTAAAGGAACGCTGAGTAGATATTTACAAGAAAACAGTTCATTAAAGCAATTCAAACTAAAAGAAATTCCTGTCTTGAAAAGCAGTAATTAATTAAAATATCTTTAGACTTTATTGAGATGTCAGATTAAATGTATTTCTAAATATAATCCAATCACTGATATGTCTTCTTTAATATTTTAATTCTAATAGTAAGCAAAACTGATCAAACTGTTAAGCATTCAGGTTCTATGTTGCTGCCGAATTTTTAATAGAATTTTTTACGCTATAAGATGATCTAAGAACTAAAGAACATCTTATTTTAATGTAATATTTTAATGCTATTGTTTTAATTCCGAACAGCTTAGAGACACATTTATTTACTACAATTTCTATTAGTTTAATATATTTTAAAATTTAATTCGACTAAATATTAAACTGATTTCATTACTAGGCAACGTTGAAAATTATTTAATATCAAAAGTCATTGAATCTTGACTGTAGATATTTTAACCGAATTCCAAGAAAAAGTCTTTTAAGCAGTATCCTTAGATATACAAATAGTTATATTTTTTGTTTCCATTAAAGAATGGCCAGGAGAGTCAAGTGGTTACACTCGCGAGCATGAAGCAGACTATGTTTTCATCCAGTCGTGGGTTCGAGTCCCAATACCAGTAAAGACCCTAACTGTAACGGGTTTGATGCACGTCATATCTGTCAAGATTTCAATTAGTCCCGATAGAATGGCGTGGAAGTTTGGAGAGGGAGTGTCAGCTTAGGTGTCAGACTCATTACTTGACCGAGGATAAAAAATATAAGGCCCGACACCTATAGCCCTTGTATTATTTCTATGGGCATTGCAAGTAAGCAATAAATCATTCAATCAAACAGATGTCGCCCTCGTCACTTGATCCTAGGATCAAAATTACTCCATTAGTCGCGAAACAGCCTTCGTGTTGCTTCTAATAATGACGTTAATGAACAGTCAATCAATTAATTGATCAAAGAATACGTGAAAATGATGTAATTTTTTTAAAAAAATTTCCTAGTCTTTCTTCATGAAAGACTTACGTGAAACACCGTTAGGCAGTATCTAATACTACAATCGCAAGATATTCTCCAAAGGTAAACTTCGTCTTTTTTTCACACAGAAACTTTATTGCCAAAAAAATAATAACTAAACCATGTCGTCATGAACTATACACATTACACTATTTTTTGACATAATTGCAATCGACATTGAGACATTTGTCGTTGCTTACAATCAGTTTGAAAAAACCACTTCGGGAATATTCGGTGCCCTGCTTTGCAAGGAATTGTCGCACAGCCTGCTCCATCTCAGCATTGTCTTGGATGCATTTCAGCACGACTAATACGCAGTGTGGACGCCCCGCCTGACGCCGTTATACGCGCCTATCCGCTAACACCATGTCCTGTACTCTACCAGTGTTGTTTTCATTCGTGGGTGTGGAGGCCGACCACTTAGACCTTCATTCTCCAAACTCTGTCTTCCTTCACTGAACATGCAAAACCAGCGTCCAACCATTTGACAAGACATGACCTGGTCACCGTACATGATCTGCAGGGGTCTATAGATGACTTATTTCATGTGCGCCTTCACACTTCCATTGCCGACCACATTGTCAGTCACGTATCGGGCATATTGGTCTGCTGCTACTCTCTTTTCTTACTAGCTCTGCGCATGTGCCATTCACCTTCCACTGACGCTACTTCCGTTGTTGAACCAGCAACTAGAGTGGATTCTTACGGTAGTTGTTCGTTTCATCTGGCAAGCCATGTGCTCTTTCAAAAAAATGACGGAACTTACTTTCAGAACTTCTCTCGCATATAGAAACATATATTTCTGCATATCCATAAATCTCAGATATGTTATTTAGAAGTATAATTAAGTTTATTTATTTAGCAGCTTTAGAAGAAGTAGACGAATTTCACTCATTTACACAAATAAAATTTATGGTAAAATTCACATGCGCAGGAAACAAATTTTCCTCTTGTCGAAACCAAATTATAAAGCAAATGCAAAGTAGTCTTCTCATGATTACAAACAGGACCAATTAAACTGTCCTGGTCGGCTGGTGTTTTGTTTCAATTTTCGGTAAGTGGTTAAATTTATGGGAGATGAATGTAGAAAATCTTGCAACAACACAAATTGACTGTGGTGATTTTGACGAAGTATGAATGAATGAAAACTCGTCATTTATAACGAAAATCATCTTTTAAGAGTAAACATGGGTTATATTACAAATCAAGATATGCAATTCATGAAAAAGCAAAATATAGAATAGGCAAGACAAAGATGGTGTGATACGAAATTAAAAAAATATAGTTTACTCTGTTAAGAAAGGCTTTTAAGAGATTGATGCTATCTTAAAAACGTAGCAGTATTTACTGAGGGAAGAATTTTTTTCTCTTATAAGTAGCTAGTGTGAAACTTTAACAAAGAGTTTTTTATTTCTTTTTTTTTCTCCCCATGAGTGAAATTCAGAATATAAAATGAATTTTTTATGCACGTGAAAAGAAAAATTCATTTTCTTTTTTGTCCCTTTTTATCAAAGGCCAGAAATCGTAATTTTTTACATTTTCAAGTGATATAAATAAATAAGAATAAAAATGCCATTCTTTCAGTGATCTCTTATTATTAGCATGAAAGACAAAAGAAATAAAAACCCATCTTATATTAACACTAGTGATATTCGCTTAGAATTCAAACGAAGAATAATTAATGATCTCTTTTGATACATGTTTTCAATATTGTTCAGGAAAAGTTTAGATTTTGTTTTTACATGCTATATAGTGAAAATCAAATTTACAATTTAGAAACTTCTAAAATTGGAAAAGCTACAATAAATGTAGCAAAATACGAATTAAATAAATTTAAATATTTCATTTGATATATATACATTTATTTGAAATGTCTGCAACGAAGCCACATGAAATTCATGTGGATGGGTCCAGGGGAAACCGATATTGTTTCACTGAGTTAAAAATAGAACAGCTAAAAATCCTCCAGAAAATGAGTTGTAGTTTCTTTCAATTCCAATTTTATTCATTTATCAAAGAGAATATAGGGTTGAATATTTGGTAGAATTTATGGCACTGAATCCTCAAGGTATATATTGTGCCAAACACAACGTTAAGATAATACTGATTTTTTTAAAATAACTATTTAAAGTTCTAATTTATTATAAAGAATACGATAAAATAAAGTAAAATTATATGAATGTGATAAAAATAATGTCATTTAAAAAGTTAAATATATTTTGTTGTGTATTTTCCCCAACCAATTCAATTAAAGGATGTGAATAAAATTTAAAATGTTTCATACGAACAGAGTTATAATCAGATCATTCAATCAAAATGTGTATTACAGCGAGAGGACAAACGCAATAGTTGTATAAAGGGGAATTCTTTCGAAGAAAGAGATGTTTACGTGTAAGTCTCTTCCTGCCTAAAAAATCACTTCCTGCCTTCTCGTGATAATAATTTCTAATGAGAGGTGTGATAGGTTTAATTTGATTTAGCTTGTTATTTACTTCAACGTACCATTGATCTTGTCGATGATTATAAATGACTGATTTTGTGTATTTTATGATTATTATAATATGGAATGTTTAGTGATATTGTAACAGAGTTGCAGATTTAGCAGCGTCATCTACAATCTCATTGCACTTGATACCCACGCGTGATGGAATCCAACAAATTAATACCTGAATAATGTCCAAATTTTGTTAATGAATTTCCTTTAACGTGTGTATGATCAATGAGTGGGAAGGATGGTTCGGATGACATAAAGATTCTAATGCCCTTATGGAGACCATTAAAATAATAAAATTTTCACACTTGTAAAGCTTTATGAATAACATAACTTCCCACTATAAAAACGGAACAGGAAGGATGAAGATGAAAACTCTGAAGTAAATTTTCCTTTAAAATTAATGTACCAATTTGTTTCGCTGATTTAGTAAATGTGTTTAAAATCAGGATATATCTGAATAAAGTTATTAAAAAGTTCAATAAAAATATTTTAGCTGGGTCCGATTTTTTAAATTATTTAAAAGGATTCTTAAAATCAAAAACTTGTTCGTACCATTGTGAAACACCTTCGTCTGCTTTTCTGACAGAGCTATTACATAATTCATAGCCCTCGATTAATATTTGTACTCTGCTTGCTATGAAACGGAGGTATGGACAATCTCTTGCGAGATTTAATCTATCTAAAAATAAACTTTTGTGCGAAAAAGATAAAAGCTTTGATGAAGATGACAAGATTCTAAACTGGAGTTGAAGGGACAAATTTGTCTCTTTACCCCTAGTGAAGGTATAAATCAGTAAACATACAAACCTTTGATGGGTGATGTTCGGAATTCTCCGGAACAAAGTTAGAGCATGGCATGGTGTACAGTGTTCAGTTTACATAAAATGGATTTTCTGGCTGAACCGTACACCATGCAACCATAATCTAGTTCGGAACGGATGAGAGCATGATAGATATAAGATAAGCACGTTCGATCAGATCCCCATGAAGTATGTGATAAAACCTTCAATATGTTCAATGATTTTCGCATCGTCTGCGAAGGCTTAAAATATGAGAGAGAAACGTACGTTTTTTTTTTTTTTTTTTTGTCAAAGATGAGTCCTAAGAATTTTATTTTGTCTACAACGTTAATTAAAATATTATTACAATAAATTTGAGGATCGGGATGAAGATTCCTTTGCCTGCAAAGTTAAACACAAGCAGTTTCTTGTCAAAAAGAAGCAGAAACTTTTGTCATCTGTCCCAATTAGTAATTTCATTTATAGCCTGTTGCAGTTGTCTCTAAAATATTGTTCATTATTTTTTCCATGCAGGAAATTCGTAGGTCATCGATGTATAAAAGAGCTTTTATGACAGTGCTTAATGAAATGTTGAAAAAGATTTTGTTAATTTGAATAATGAACAGAGTAACGCTTAAAACACTCCCTTGAAGCATCCCTTCTCCTTAAATAAAAACATCTGATAAGGTCAAGTGAAGTTCAACTTTAAAATATCTGCGTTCCAAAACCTTTTGTATAAAAATTGGCAGATCACCCCTTAAGTCGTAATTATATTAATCCTTTAAAATGTTATTCCTCCAAGTGCAATCACATGTCTTCTGAATATCGAAAACATCTGAGAGGAGCTGTTTATTTTGGATGAAGATATCTCTTACCTGTGTTTCCAAAGTGACGTAATTATCGACAGTACACCTGTTTCGTCGGATGCCGCTTTGGCATGGTGAAAGAGTATTATGTTGTTCCAAGACGTACATAAGTCCAGCGTTCAGCCTTTTTTTCTATACCATTACATAGGCAACTAGTTAGAGCTATGGGCCGGTAATTTGTACAATCTGTAGGATATTTGCCAGGTTTTAAAATCAGGATGATGAAAGCATATTTCCAAAAATGGGAGAAAGTAGGCTATCTCCATATTCTATTGCAAACTTTTAAGAAATTTGTTAACGAACTATACAACAAATGTTTGATGAGCTTATAACTGATATTATCTGGTCCAGGAGATAAATTATGTGCATGAGAGAGAGTATATTCTAATTCATGGAAGAAAATATCATAGTTATTTATAAAATGTTGTCTTGTGGTAAAATTTATTTGCTTCTTTTCAGCTACAGATTCAATTTTTCTTAAAAAAAACCTTCAGTGTAATTAATTATTTTGGTAATATGAGAGATAGTTTAGGCTATTATATTAATTTTGTCTTATGGAGATGAAATAGTCTGGCCGTTGTATTCTAAAATTTGAATTTGTCTGCTTATAAAAACACCAAACACTCGTTTGACCCTGTTCTGTAAATGTTTACTCGTGATACCACAATTAATATTTCTTACGTATTTCGTCCGAGATTCCATTTGACTTCACCGTTGAATTTTTCTAAAAACTGCTTTACGTCGCTTATAGGAAATACAATTTGCGAGGGTAGGCCATCTTTCACAAACATTAAATGACTTCTTTGATTTCTCTATGCGTCTCTGCTATCGTCATTCCTCAACAGTTTCAATTGTTTTCTTGGTTTCTTAGAGGTTATTTTAATAGATGCATTTGCGCTTTCTTTTAATATGTTGGTGATATTTTTATCAGCTTCATCAATGTTTTGAGAGTGGATTATTTCTTCACGAATATTGGCATAGGAGGAAAAGAGTGAACAGAGTTAGCCATTTCAAAAATATATCTATTGCTGAGAGAGGATCTTTGCTGGATGAAATTTGTACGATCCAGTATAACTGGAAAGTCATTACTATTGTATGGGTATGCGTCTGTTAAAATTCCAAAATGGCAAAAGTAAAGGTGAACAGATTACTAAATCTATTGAGTGAAAAGTCCTTGTAGGTGAATGAAAGTAAATCGGCTTGATTATTGTTAAGAATGCACAGTTTACTGTCGGAAATTATTTTTTCTATCTGTGTTCCCCTTTGGTTGTTTTTCCTGTTTCCTCAAAGAGTACTGTGGTCAATAAAATCCCCAACTAAATAAAAAGCTGAGAGAGCTGATTGATGAGATTATATAACTATAAGCGTCATATTGATACTCGTGTTTGGAGGCAGGTGTAAAGTGCAGATTGTTTTTAAAGATTGAATGTAGATTTTTATTGCTACGGCTTGAAGATTAGTTTCTAAATGAATTTGAGTGACTAGGAAAGGGTGAGAAAGCAAAGTCACGCCCACACGAGTTTTTCCTGAATACAATCTCTTCTAAAAATGCTAAGTGATGAATATTTGTAGTGTCTTTATGAATTAAATACATTTCTTGGAGTGCAACTGCAACCGGGTTATATTTGTCGGTAATATCTTTCATTTCCTCAGTTTTAACACATCGATCAATAACTCCCGAGACTAACCCAGAGATGGCGCTCGTAGTAAACCAGTAACCAGGTCTTTCTAGAGTACTAACCTTTGCTTGAAACGTGTCAAAATTTTAAGTCGATCGGACCAGGAAAAAGGTTTTTTGAAGTGAAGTGAAAAAGGTTTTTTCCAAGTGGGTGCCGCGATTGCTTTCGATGGAACAAAAACAGCAACGAGTCGATGATTCAGAAAGCTGTTTATCGCTATTTACTCGCAACAAAAAAGATTTCTTGCGAAAAAAAAAAAAAAAAAAAAAAATTGGAAAAAAAAAAAAAGATTTGGAAAAGAAAGCGTTGAACATTATATCACTAAGGTAGAGATTAACAAAGGTTTATTGTTGATGAATAAAAAAAAATTAGCAAAAAATGTTGTTTTCAGTATTTAGACTTGCAGGAGTTATTGATCAATGTGTTATTTTTAACCTTCGACAATTCCAAGAGAGATCAAACTAGGCCATTAAAAGAAAAACCTCTTATTTTAAGATAATTCCAGAAAACCGTTATGTATTTCTTTATCAAAACCATAAATTTTTGATTTAGAATTATCATATAAAAGAGATTTATCATTATTATCTTTATTTATCTTTTCAATCTTTATTATTCATACTACCTACAAGAATATTTTCACAATATAAGCGTAGTTTTTTCGCTATATTACTTGTTTTTCGTCAACATAACTGTTGGAGTGCTGTATTCACTGAATTTTAGAAATCTGGATTGGACCAGTAGATTCTATTTATTTGTGATTTTGATTTGTATTTGTTTGGCGCTTCAATGCTTGTAGCAGCTTGGAAGTTGGGTTTTTTAGTCTGATATTGCATTTTGCTGGTTGATGGTTTGGAATGCAAGTGACAATCTGCGATACTGCAAAACTGGGCTCTATTATTTATTGGTGGTTGGGTACTTAAGAACCTATTGTTTTATTTTAGGCTTGAGTGGATCTATTGATGCTTATTATTTAGGGCAACTAGTGTAGTAAGCCAATTGAGGAATTGCGTTCATTAACCATTTTCTAGTATCACGAGACGAAATATTTTGAGTTATTTTAACAGTTTGAATTTCTTTTTCAGTGATCCATCTAAGGAAATTTGCCGCTGGCTTGCCGCGCCGCCGCGCCGCGCGCCGCGCACGCTGCCGCAAGTTTATGTATTGAGTTGTAAAGAAACATTTTTTAAAGGGATCCACTTCGATTTTTTTTATTATAAAATCTGCGAAAGAATTGCTTTTGTTTGATAAAGGTGCATAAGTTTATTCGGCAAATGGTGCTCCTCCTTCATAGAGGAGGTGGATAATTTCGACTTCCATCAGTTTACAAAGGAAAATTTTGGGTCCATGTTTTTTTTACGTTCACTCCAGTGTGCCTCCACTCACCTAGGAGGCCAATGAGGAAGGCAGCCCGCCAGTCATCTGGCAATTGCCAGACACAGCATTACCTCAGAGAGTAGCGCAGGTATGTACAGCTTCGAGGTGCTAGATCCTTCCAGTTCATGAAGCATCTAACTGCAATGCTATTAAACGTCTTTGGGGTTCGAAAAGAACCATGAAGCAAATCACCAATGATTGATAAGGTAGGCTCGCTCCTTCTCCCTTCTACGGAGAAGCATGGAATAAAAGGCGCAACAGGAATCCCAGACTCATTTCTCGGCTTTGGGTCGCCACACACGGTAAACATGCGTGTTAGAACAGAAAGCATGAGCATAGACTTGGCGTAGTTAGTACTAAAATTTTTTATTTTTTAAATGGTAGGAAAAAAAAGAAACCAAAATAAATACATAAAACCAAAGATAAAAAATACAATAAACTTAAAAAAACTTCAAAATCCCAAATAGAAATCAAAAAAGGGCTATAATAGAAGACCTACAAGCAGAAAATGGAACAAATCAAATATTTTTCTTTCTTTTTACATGTTTTCCATGATTTTCACCCCCCTCTCCCCACCTCCACACAAGATGACCCCTGAGAAAGAAAATAGAACAGGCCTGGCGGTCAAAATAATAAATTGATACAGTATCCAGGCATCATTTATAGTTTACAAAAGACATTAAGCCTCTGGAGAAAAAGATCTATCAGGTTCGTAGGCCATGTTACCTAAAATTTAAGCCCTGAGGCAAAAGAAAAAAAGGAGATTTTAATGTAAAGAGAAAGTGTTAGTTGGATATAAATCGGACGCTAAGTTTTATATATATATATATATATATATATATATATATATATATATATAACAACTTCAGTAAATTTGGAAAAAAATACAATGTGTAGATGTAAATAAGGTTAATGAATTTATTTCTGTTCTCTTACAATGAGGCAACACATTACATTGGGAAAAGGAGGCGGATGCAATGCATTGCAATCGTTTTGGTGGTTATGTGAGAAGACACACTTTTACATATTTGGCTTCTCCAGGAAGTTAAATCCAATTATCAGTTAGGTCATATGGTAATAGATTCGTATCACTTTATTATATTATATGGAGCTAATTTGGATTTGAAAGAAATATTCATATTTGATCAAACATTTCAGAAACGAAAAATTGATTATATAGAATTAAAAGATTAAATGGAATGCATTATCTGGAAATAAAATTAAAATCTTTACTGTAGATAACTAGAATGGATAAACTAGAAAGAAAATTTAAAGTAAAAATAGTATATGTTGTCTCACTATAACAAAAGAACTACAGCGTTATTGTGCACAATTAAATTTATTACTAAGACAGAGCAACATCACAGTAGGGAAACACTTATTACAACTAATAGGACTCAAGCTTCCGCTTAGCTTGATCTGAATCCAAGTACCTTTTAAAGTTTTTGGAAGGAACAGACGACTTTTCGGTCAGATAAATACATATGAGATCTAAGGAGCATAAGACACCATTCCTTGTTTAGAATCGTTATCTGAGCTTTTGTCTAAGCAGAATATGCATTCTGGATGGTTAATCTTAGTGCTTCAACTCTAAGTAGTATTTTTGGAGATGTGATCATCCTTTATATTTTCAAGGACAGAATGAAGAGTAACATTGTGTCTAGCATCCTTCAACTTCATCTGTGAAGAGAATAGAAAGGAAGTGCAAGTTCTGTCGTCTTCTATTTGTTCCTTTGTACTGAAAAGATGTTGTACAAAAGTAGAATTTCTCCCCAGTTTTTTTTTTTTTTTATCATTAAGCATGGACAATGAAATACGATGGAAGAGGATATACAGGAAGAATGGAAACTAAGCGTCAGTGGTTTATTTTGAAGATCAGTTTTCTTCATAGAACCTCAAGACAATGCATAGCATAGATCAAATGAGCATTTCAATAAATCCCTGAACAGAAGTTTTGCATTTTCTATCATAAAACGTATTACAAATGCCCTGCAGTAAGAGGCGTCGTGAAAGTGTTTCAGTATACTAATAAGTAGATGTATGTATTACATGAAACGGCTGCTTGGAGTGGATCATAATTTTCTGCTGTATTCGTCAATTAATTCTTATATTTCTTTCAGGAAGAGATTTTGGAGATATTTATTTTTAGATGATTGGTCCTTTCGTCTGGTCAATTGCAAGAAAGAATCATACTCATGGTGACAGCTAAATTTGTCTGGAATCTCAGTTTCTTCTCTCACCAGGGTTTCTCACAGCTTTACACACACATTTGCATCGTTCGGTTTGCATAACGACAAAAACATATTCCTAAGTCAAGTACATCTGATACTGAATGGATCATTGAAGGACTCATAGACCAGCTGTTGGATGATGATATGTGACAATAATATTTCATAACTGAATAAAATGAGCATTGAGATATAATCATGCAAAATTCTTGGAAAATTAGAAATTTCATTTCATTATTAGCAGTTTAAGAAAAAGCTGAAAGAAACACATATTCTCCAAACTAAAGTGTTTCATGGTATACTAATAAATTTAATAACATCTGAAATTAATAAGGGAGAAAATAGATTTTTGGCTTCAAACTAAAATTAGCACTGGGCCTCATAATTACAAGACAAAAATAAGCCCTTCGATTTTAATTACTTAATGGTTTAGAGATTGTGCGAGATATTTTAACAAGGCCTTGTTTTGTATCATATAATAAAACATTAATAGATTCTTTAATAATTAAATTATTTTTTTTCCAAAAATGTTTTTCAAATCTAAATGAATTAAATATTGTTGATACTTAAGCCCTAATTTTTGTGTCAACATTGAATTTATTCATGTATAAAGATTATAATATCTCATAATTTTACTTTTTTCATTTTAATATTATATTTATTTAAAAATAAATATTTAAGAGAAATCATATGGAACAATTCGATTAATTTATATATAAATATTTATACCATTAATGTGTTTCCATAAACTATAAAAAAAAAAAAAATACTATTAATTGCTGTGTACATATATATAATCAAATAAAAAGAATTACCTTCCATTTCATAATTTGCTGTGCTTGAAGGTGCTTGACAAAACATAATTGCAATTATATGTATCGAAGGATTATTTTATATTCTGTAAAAACTGCTTATGAAATATGTCTTTTTTACATTAATAACTTGAAATTTTATTTATATATAATTTTTATAAAAATAATACTAAAATATTTTCTCTTTAACACTAAATTACAGAGACAGGAACATCTGTGTCCAAGACATGAGTTTGCTTGTTTCTGATTGCATTTTAAAATGAAACTCTAATTTTTTGACTTTTCCTAAATATTCAGTCTAATGTCTTAAAATAGGTCTTAGATTGAATTCAGGAATACTTCTTTATTTATATATCTGTATGCCTAGAACTACCACAGGAGTCATAGCTAGCTCAGATAAGATAATTGCCTTTTCTTTTCATTTTCAACCAGGATTTGACTCCTTTTCTAAAGGAGGCGAGATTGAGAGAAGAGGTGTATCCCACACCTCTGGCATGTACTTGTTAAGCGGATGTGAGCTTTTGTAATTAGAAACTATTGTATCTATGTGTTAGGGGGGATGTTTGTAGAGATATTCTTATCTCTGTTATATACTAGAAACTAAATGAAAAGATAAAGCGCCGCTTTGCATTGCGCGCAAACCCGGAAACAGGTTTCTAAATCGAAAATACTATTTATGCGTTTTGACTTATAGATTTTAGATAAGATAAACTGAGAATATGATAAATTGCAATAATACAGATGTTTTTTAAACATTCATTGAGAGTGTCTTATTTTATTTACAAATAGGAAAAATACTACTTTAGATGAGCAGATATTTCCGTCAAGACACGTTGCACAAGTTTGCAATATGCCAAACAAACTTACAATTTATCAAATTTTTTTGGATGGCTGTAGATATGAGCTCAAAGGAAATACATGAAATTAGACATTTCATTGCTTAGGAGAGGAAAAATGATGCAAAATCAAACGATCTAGAAGGTATTTGAGAAGTGCAGATCTAGGAGGATGAGTACAGCCTTATCTCAAGACACGACAACGAAATAAAACAAGTGACAGTTTTTTACGTATCTAAAAAACACTTTGAAAGCCTAAAGAAAATGTTTTTTGAACCTCTGGAACAATCAATAGAGATAAAGAAAAAGCTTCAAAGTCCTTGAAATGAAACAAAAAAAAAATTATATTCAACAGCCTTCATGATACATAAATAACACCATTCTTGTTTCTTACCAATATAAAAAAAAAACCCACAAATGTAAATACTTGGCCTTTGCTTTCTTCATTAGAAGTTTCTAAAATAGAGAAGAAAACTCTGAAATAATAAATTTCTAATTCTAGATTACATTCGATGTTGTAGATCAGATGACAGGGAAATATTCCGTGAAATCTACATTATACGGCGTTAGACTATGCATGTTTTTTCAATATAAGCCTTTAGATCTAGCAGCATTGCACTAGGTAATTTTAAAGAATAAGAAGTTCTAATCTGACTGAAGAGACAAATTCTATAAATTCGCAGAGACTAAGAGAAGTAGATTACCAAAAAGAAGAAAGCTTGCACATGAAGTTACCAACCAGAGGGTTTAGAAACAAAGAAGCGAAAACCCTCCTTGAGGATGCAAAGGCAATAAAACTGATGATATTGAGTTTGAAAAAATGTTCACTATTAGTTTTTGGATATACGCACATAGAGAAAGGAAAATTCTCAATATTCTGTGTAAAAGATGTTTTGAGAAAAACTAGTATAATAAGTAAAATGTCATGCATATTTAATTTTTATGTGTGATTCAATATCTTATTATTCTATAAAGACAATGTGAGATTTAAATTAAATTAAAATAAGCAATTATTTAGAAGATATTTTTACATTTCATTTTGCCCAACCTGCCAAATCTTAAAGTTTATAATCTGCAATTAGAAATTTTAATTTTCTTAAAGATAATTCAATATTTACTAAATTTCATGTTATATGATATTCTAGAAGCTTAATATTATAAATCATTAATTAAAAATGTTGTATTTATCTTGAGACACTTTATTTTTCCGTCTGCATTATCATAAGATTCAAGAATAACATGACTGAGAGACCATGGGTCAACTATGACTCCGCCAGTAATTCTAGGTATACCAGAAATGCAGTAATTTAGTTTAAAGGTCATTTTTTTACTTAGTTAATATTTGTTGGAACGACTGAATCAAAGTAAAAAAGAAATAATATGCATGGAAAGCAAATCTCCGATATATCTATAATAAATTTATTTCGAAATTATGTCCCCAACATTTTAAAAAAATATTCCTAAAACAAGTACTATTAGAATACACAAGAATAAGAATATTTTCGTAAGAACACCAAAAGGGTTAAGTATAGAGGAATTTCTGTTAAGATATATGTCCTAAATGAAATTAAGCTTAACAGCCAATAAAGCTACTCACAAACATAAGGTTTTTTTTAGTCTGGTATGGATGCGCAGATGTTTTCTTAATCTACCACTAACAGATAACATATATTGCAGACTTCACAAACATAAATATTTTTTGTTAGGTATGAATACATAAATGAGCACAAATTACCGATATGAAACGCCTCGCTTCATAATTAACAAACTCCTCAACTTTCATTAGGTGTGGATAAATAAATGCGCTTTAAAATTACTACTTTGAGAAAAATGCCTTGTGCAGACTTCACAAAATATAAGGCTTTTTCGTTGAGTATGAATACACCAAATGACGTAATTAAACTACCACTTTGAGAGAACCTTGTATTTACCAGACTTCACAAACATAAGGCTTTTCATTGGTGTGGATACGTAAATGTTTTTAAAAATTATACTTTGAGAGAAAATGCCTTGTTGCAGACTTCACAAACATAAAGGCTTTTCGTTGGTATGAATACATAAATGACGTGTTCATTCTACACTTTGAAGAGAACGCCTTGTTATGATTCACAATTATGAGACTTTTCTTTGAATATCAGATGTAAATGTTTTCTTAATACTTCTACAGAGAACATGCTTGTTGCAGACTTTACAAAACACAAGCTTTTCATTTGGCCGCAAACTACCTGCTTTAAACTGTTTGAAAACGCGTACCATTTCGCAAAACTTTCATTGCAAACCACAATAGCTGCCATACTACCACAAGAAACGCGCTGCAACAATTTCGTACACCGTAAACGCTACCATTGAACGCACATTTCCACATTGCAAAACTTTTCATTGCCGTACTCATGCTGTACCTCCAGCGCCACTTTTGCATTTCACCGTAAATTTCTTGCCAGCCACCAAGCAGCATTTCGTACTGCCGAAAACGCCTGCCCATTGCAAAACAAATTTTCTTTGGCCGTACATACTTGCCATCTTGCAAGGCAAAACATGCCCTTTTAGCACAGCCATGGCTGCTTTCACGCCATTCGTAATTACAAATTTAAGCAACGCAGTTAGAGAAGAGATTGTATTTGTATTCTTTACACAATTTTTTTTTATTTATGTCTCTATTTTTCAAAGTAAAATTGGATTTTTATGAAACAAATCACCCATACTCACAAACCAAATTTGCTTTTCATTTATGAATTATTAGTAGAGAGTGGTAGTTCATATATTGGTATCCAGATGGAATATCTGGGTTATATAATTTTTTTTCTTTCTGTTTCACTAAGATGATTGGCTTCTACATGTAGCACTAACGTAGAGTCAGAATGTAAAACATGCTTAAGAATCCTTAATACTTAATTTAAATTCGTCAGATTATGCACAAAAGAATTTATTTTTTTGTTTTAATCTTGAATGTTTGGAAGCCGATCATGCGGTTATATCATAATAAAGATTAATTCCGCTAACCAGAAGAATATCTCGAATGGGACATAAGGTAAAATATATTTCAGAAAAAATGAAAGGCCTGATGAAAAGGTTAAACATCAGATTTGTCACTATAATGTTTGATGATTAGTTAGGTAGTTTTAATAGAAATATTGAATAATGCGGTTAATAACATATCCATAAGTTTTAAACAGATATGAAATGACCGCAGCTAAATTAGGAAATCGTTTCATTTCATACCATATTCCACAAAGAGAAACAAAAAACTTTCAATAATATAGCAAAGTGTTAGGCTTGTACTTAATGTCATAGTCATATCACTTTTCTGTTGATTACTCTCATACCACATAAACATATAGTAGGGATGTGGAAATTGGGTACCCCAGATGTTGACTTCGTCATCTGAGCCGTAACTCAAAACTACAAAGACGTATTGGCTTTGATTAGCAGTTCACGCCGTACTTACCGCTTTAAGCAGCTGCCGTACTACGCCGTACGCGTTTGCCGTAAGCGCGCTGCTGCCACGCTGGCTGGTAGCATAAAACGGCAAAGCACACGCGCCATTTTGCTGGCATTTGCCTAATTCAGAAGGAAGGAATTCTTAGAGTTAACAAACCTCCCTAATTTGGGACCCTTTGTTCAGTATATAAATAGAAATGCATCCTTTTAAAATCAATAAAAGTGTGGGGGGGGTTGGTTTTATTAACGTCGTTCTAGAAACAACTTAAGGACGGCTATAGGCAATGGTTTGAATCTTATTCCGTGGCAAGTTTGACAACTGAGTTGGTACCTGTCTCTCTCTAACTTCCATTCTACTTCTCTGAGAGGACTTTAAACCTCTACAGGGTTAACATTCTTCAGTCGAGGCTACATGGCGGATTTTTAGTGGCATCACACACAAGCCCTAACACGACTCGGCAAAGCACTTGAGTCACTTGATTAGGCTGCACTTGGCCTCAAAAGTGTGAAATTGAATTTCATTATGTCCAGATATTTCAGGATGCATTAGTACGAAAGGCGGCAATAATGTGTTTCCTGTAGAAATGGCAAAAAAAAAGTATAAGTTGCTATGAGTTTGAAATATAGTTTATGCTCTTTTCTTAACAGCTGAATACATTGATTATTTTCTAGATCTTTTGTAGTAAAAATATTCCCCTTCCTCTTAAGTAGCAATCAATCGATACTCCACATATGATTTTTTTAGTTTTCTATTGCTGTAGAAATTGAGATTGCTTGGTTTTTTTTTTTTTCTTTGGGGGAGATATTGCTCTAAGTTACGTTAAAATGACAATGAATCAATGGCTTACATCAATCATATATGAAATATATTTAAAATAAAACAAATACAATCTTACTTTAAAAATTAATGGCTAGTGGAAAATTAAATATTATCATTTATTCACACATCCATATTTTGATTTTATTAATATATTTTAAGATCTTTGTTAGTGATATCATTTAAAAAGTAACTCCATCTAAATGCATTATTTTTTTTATAGAATTGAATAGAAGTTTTGGAGAAGTTTGTGCATAAGAAACACTTACAGGGGCTTACATTCTTTAGGTACGTGAGGAGAAAAGACTCCGAGAGATCCAAGTGAATTTTTTCATGTCCTATGAAGTTTACTGTGTTTAGCAAAACAGGTATCAATTCTAAAATACCCAGAATTCCTTCTCTCCTTCTCTACCCTTCTTGTCATAATTTTTCCTCTTTTTTTACAACGTTTTTCTAGATTTCACTTGGAGTGTGTGTGTGTGTCATCAAATTTTCGATCAATTGAATTTGCAGCTTAACCCATCAAGCTAGAGCTTTGAAATTTCAGGAATCGTTCGTACTCGCCCTAACAATGCAATATTTAGACGTTTGCGACAAGTTTTAACTAATATTTCAATAGATTTTAATAAGTCAAAATATTCTTTCCTCTGGGCGCTTTTTTTAAGTTGAGGAAAAACTTTTCCCCTCTGGAACCTGGGCACTCCCACACCACATGAGGTTATCCGTAAAACTATCTCTCCCTTTACTATCTCCAGGATAGTAAGGGTTGCCTGACTTTTAGTCAATAATCATGAGCCAGAAAAGTTTGATATTTGGCACCATGTCTTATCACAATAATTTTTCCATGAATTCTGGATACATTTTTTTTTAATGAATGGCTTACAAACTTTCAAATTAAGTATTTTATGAGTGATATGAATTCTTTAATACATCAAAAAATATCTCTTTTTAAATAAATTTTAAAGTTGCTTTGCCACCGCGTAAGCGCCCGCTTAGCGCGTTTAAAACTTTGCAGCACTTTGCGGGCTGAATTTAGAATTACCTCGGATGGTGAAGGATCTAATGCCGAGTTGAACTACTATACTACTGTGCTTCACTGAGGTAGTTCCATACCTGATATTTTTCAGATGTGGCAGGAATTTGGCCCTTCCTGAATTCTTTGGCATTGGGTAGAGCGCACTGGAAGTTAAATTGCCCCCTCCTTCGCTATGGATCAAACTTATTTTGAGTGCCTGGTGGAACCGAGTCTTCACCTATTCTGTATATATGGGAATTGGAGCACCGTATGTTAAGATGGAAATCAATAAATCAATAGACAAAATTTTTAAAAAAGTATAAGTTATCGAAAAAACATAATTATTACAGATTTTCGTAAACAAAGAAAAAATATCAGGTAACTAAAAAACATCTCTGTGATCCTGATTCATAATACTGTTTAAGAATGATGAAGAAGTTAAAATGGATAAAAAAAAGCCAAAACACAGGCAATATTTTTTTTTAGAAGTATGTATTTAAATTAACTCAAATGATCTTGAATTATAATATACATAATATAAGCACCAGTTATATATCGACATTAACGCCTCATTTTCTCATTAAATACATTTGTGGACTTATATCGGAATCAAGAACTGTAATGATGCAGTTAAAAGAATTTTTAGAAATTTTTTGAGAGATCAAGAAGTTTATAACGTCTGACGAATAACAACCTATCGAAGGATAGTCAGAAATACCAGGTAGATATTTAATCCTTATCTTCCACTGGCCCTACTCTGCTCTAAATTAATTAAAATAACTTATTTCAATTTCCCATCAGACGATCCATACCCTGCCTCTGAACTGATTCAGATGCCAAAAGTATTGTCATTTTCATTACTGTCTACAAAGTAAGTGTGTAGTTAGTCAACAAATCTACACACAATGTACCGTCGTAAAATACAGCTGGACTGCAATTCAGGGTTGTTTTCGAATTACAAACACAACCATCCTGCAACCTTCTCTCGCAAATGCCACTTATTAACATGACAGAAAAGAAATTCAAACCGTTAAAATAAATCAAAGTATTCATTCCTGAGCACGAAAATAATTAGTGCTTGCTCCCCCCAAACAGTTTGCTTATTATAAGTAGCTGCATTTTAAAATAACTGGCCCCATATTTCTAAGACTCAAGAACCAAAATAGAAGTTATGCTGTTACCCAAACAATAGCAATAGAACAGATGTTTTCAGTAATGCGTTTTCTCCGGCCACGATAGCCTAATTAGATGTAGTAGCGGAATTACGGTCAGGGTTGAAGGCCTTGATGCTACTAAAGACCCGAAATATAGCAGGGGCTACGATGCACGTTGAATCTCGAATCAAAGTCCTCCGTGGCGTAGTGTGGAGTTCCTGAGTAGTCATTAATAAACCAAACGAAATCATACTTTCATTGAGAGAGACTTATGTACAAATCTCTAAAAGCAAGAATTCAAACTCCCTCACCTTCAAGGCATAAACTGGCATTATTCCCCAGCAATGCCAATAAACAAATAGAAAAAAATCCATTCGTTATTGAACCTCCAAAAGTTCATGTCCTCCTGGAATAAACATGATTGAAAGACATTCCCAAAGAAAATATTAGATCAAAAGTTACGTATTGCCAGTAATAAATACCCAAAGACGGAATGAAATTTATTAAAATACACAAAAGAATAAAAGTACAGTAATAAGAAACTGAACTTGATTAAGATGTGTTAATGGGTAACCTCTCAGAGAAGAGAACAAAATGCTAACAGATGATGATTCTTCGTAAATCATCTTAGAATTAAAGAGATTTACTATTCTTTTCCCACAGTCATTTTATTTTCTGGAATTGTGAGGGTACCTGAAATAAAAATAAGTGAAATTCCATTGATTACTGCCTCAAGAATATATTTAGCCTATAAAAATGTTATAACATTTGACCGTACAACATTTTCGGAAGATAACTTTTCCGAAAACGAGTGGGAAGGGGGGTCACTTTGGTGAAATCAGGCATAACTCCAAATTACAGACCCATCTGTGTGCAGTTTAAATCCGCATTTACATTCATACTTTAATAAGCGTCATCCTTAATATCTGCCTCAAGAACCATATCTACATTACTCACTTTATTAACCTCGTCATTTCGATTTTCCGTACCATTTATTTTTCTCAGGATTTAAACGGCAACATAACTCTTTGAAGCAATAGAAAAACAGTAAAGACGAAAACAAATTAGAGAAAAAATTCATTTCTGACAATAACATATTGCCTTTTAAATAGCCAATATCATATTTTCATTCTCCTCAAGAACATTCCATTCAGTTGACATTGAAATTTGTTTTCATTTTCATATTACCCAGCTAGTCATACGCTGCCGCTTGCCAGCGCGTAAGCGGCGCGACGCCGCCGCCCGCGCCGCACGCGCAGCGTAAGCGGCAAACGCGCCGCCCGCCTGCGCGCATTGCAGCACCGCTAGATAGTGCACATCAAATCTCTACTTGATCAGGAAGCTGTACAAGTACTCTGTTTGTTACGGCGCCATCTAAGCAGTTTTTACATTAAAAAGATAATAAAATATAATACTGGTTTGCAGATTTTCAATAATTTTTATTTTTTACGAATAAAGCAGAACGATTTTTTAGAAAAATATAACGAGAAATGAAGAATCTTGGACTGAATGTGAAAGTATCAATGGCAACATTACAGGTTAAAATTGTAGGACCAAGTTCCAGTAATACTACGGAGATAACATATCAATTAATAAATTCCAATTTTGGAATTATAATAACCAGACCATTTTCATTTCGAAAGGCTCTTCAAATGCTTTTAGTCTATATCTCTCTCTCATACTTTCAGTTCAATCATATTCTGAAAATTTTACTAAAATAAACAGCATCTGAAAAAATAGCAAAAATCAAATTCTCAACGAGACACAATTTACTTTGATATTATTTTTACTTCCCATGGATTACAAAGCGCACTCTCTCTCTCTTCATAAATCTTCTCGCATAAAATTCACCCTTTTGAAAACATCACTTACTGCCGTGTAAAAAAAAAAAAATTGTGAAAAATTCTGTGAGAAAATCTTTTAAAATTGTATAATAAAACGTCTGAAGATCCAGACTTTCCTCGATCTTGGAAGAAAGCAACGAATATCTAATTTGAAACTCAAAATATCTTACAGATCCAACGAATTATCGACTCTTATCCTTCACGAGTTGCTTGTGAAGTCCTAGAAAAATAATAGATGTCAAACATGTACATTTGGAGCAAGTTGTTTATTTTTCACCATTCCAAGCCTTCGACAAAACAGGTTTACTATTGATAACTTAGATCTCTTTTGGAAATCCAGGAAAAGAACGTTTTTGTCAATTAAATATCTTGTCTCTACTTTTTTTTCTATATTGAGGAAGGTGTAAGATTGCACTTAGAATATGGCATTTTAAGAGATTCAAATAATTGTAGTTTAAAGGGTAACCGGCTAGTTTTTTATGCAAAATTTTTCTATAATATAAATTATTTTAAGTTAAGCTTTACTGAACCTTATCAGATGTTTTATTCAAGAAAAGGGTGCCTCAAGAGAGTGTTTTAAAGCATTACTCTGTTTCTTCTTAGGTAATAGCATATCGAACATCACCATCTGTAAGCTCTTTTACATTTTGAAATTTTGAGACCTGCAAATTTATGCATGGGAAAAGAAATGAACTGAGACAACCACAATATATAATAATATTATTACAAATAAGTCAAATGAAAATGGTTTGTAATAGTTCTCTTTGAAAAACTGTACGAATATTTCTGTAGACAAAGAAAACTCTTCATTCTAATCATAAAATCTATTTCAGTGATATTTTTTAATCAGCTGGAAATTAAAGTTTGTTTTACTGGTTGGAAGAAATTAAAGTTTCGGGGCTTATATGTTTGACAAAACTTATTTTTCCCTCCTCATTTACTACTTTACAAACGATGGAATATCGATGGTATTTTAAAACTTCCTTTATACTTCCCGGGGTTTCCGATCCGTACACGTTATAATCTGGAAATATACCATACTCTTCACTTCCTATCACACGGGACGCCTGGAACCTTGACAGATTAAAGTGAATCATCCACTCGCTACATCGGGTCTTTAGAATCATCAGAACTGAACACTTGAGATTTGAAGGAATGTAATTATACCTTTTTTGCCGCGCA